>JAECUM010015544.1:0-49284 GCA_016617855.1 Megalonaias nervosa
TCTGGCTTTTATAATGTGGACTCAGCCTTTAATTTTTAATTTTCTAGTCAGGTCCTGCACTGATTGTGTAGTATATAGGGGTGAAACGATACACCTGGGCCAGGTATCGATACGATTCACGATACACAGTCTACGATACGATACATATCGATTCTCAGTTTAAAGAATAAGAAGACAAACCGCTAATAATTATTCATGACTGCTGAAGATTAAAGTAACTTTTACAAGTTAGATATCGTTTTGTATCGATTCTTCAACTCTTTTATTGATACGTGTATGGATATGGGAAAAGTATCAATGTAGCGATATATCGATGAATCGTTTCACCCCTAGTAGTATACACACCCTGATCTGTAATGGGACTTTAAATGGCTCTTTAAAGTTTGCTTCTCTCTCTTCTAACTTAGTTTTCAGGTTTCGAATTTCTCTTTCATTTTTTTTATGGCCATTTGGATTTATTTCTGGTTTTGAAGAATCTCCTTCAAAAGTCCCTTCTCACTTTTATCTTGAAAACAGAAGAAATAAGAGAATTACATAAGAGTTTGCTTAAAACAAATGCATCAAAAACCAACATGCAAAAGAATATAGGGCATAATGAGACATCTATGTATTCCCATATATACAGCACTTTCTCACTATATCGTTGTCCACGGGATTCATAAATTAAAAAAGTGGGATCCATAGTCCTACCTGCCTTATATAAGGTACCTTGTTATGCAGAGACACCTAATAGTGAGGGAGTAGTGTACATCAATTGTGGTATGGAAAGATAGTAATATAGATGATTTTAAATCTCTCAATGTATAGGGTTTCATTGTATTTCTCTGAACCATTATTATCCCCACACTTATTTCAACAAATTGGGACAACAAATGTAAAATAAAACTATTGTAATGTCTTCAGTTTTTAAAAAGAGCCATGATAGTGACTTTTCAGATATCTGAAACAAACTAAAAAAAAGTGAACAACATTAAATCTTAGTTCAGAAATAATTGTTCATTTTAATCTTATTAAGTGATTTTTTTATAATTTCCTTTTTGGGAATGGGTCTATTATCTAACAAAAACAATTCGGGGGGAAAAAGAAAGGAAAACTGCACTTGACCAAAATTAGGCAATTTAATTTATAATGGATTAACTAGTAAATCAAACCTATGACTGATCATTAAATTTTATTAAATTTCACTATGATCTGTTACCTTTTGCAAGTACAGGGGTGCTACATACGTATATTCTTCTTGCCGGCAATGGTGTCCTAAGCTTCAGAGACTGATTGTGACTAGAGTTTGTTTGAGAAGATCACGAGTTGATGAGAAAAATAATATAATGATAAAGTTACTCTACAATTGATACATTTATTAAATCTGACATAAGACAGATTTTTTTTTACTGGTAGCATTAGATATTACAACCAATAACATTAGCTTACTGGTAGCATTAGATATTACAACCAATAACATTAGCATACTGGTAGCATTAGATATTACAACCAATAACATTTGCCCTGAAGAGCTATTACTCCTGCAAGGAATCTGAAGCAGATACAGAGACAGGAACGGGGGTGTTTTAGAAATAAATATACATCTGCATCATACACACACAGAGACATTGCCATACACATATACATAAATACATACATATTTAAAGAAAGATTTAAACAGACATTAAAACATAATATGCAAAAAGAATACATACACAGCCTTCTCATTATCAACCGACCACCAGCTAAATTAATCATGTAATTTATTACTTGTTCTTTTTTAACAAGTATATTTCTCTTTTGTTGACTACAAAAGGGAACTGTGCTATTGGAAAGTCAGTTTGCTGTCCAAGAGGAAATACTTTTTTTTCTTATGGTGATACACATTGTTAGAGAACCATCTGATATGGGGGTGAAATCAGAGAGTAAAAATTCCATACGAAAACGCCAAAAATAAAAAAAATAATAAATAGAGAATGATAGTTGGGGAAGAGAATCGGGGTGGGTGGGTGGGTGGGTGGGGGTTCCAATTATATTCTAATAATTTTTCCATTTTTTTTCTCTCAAAATGAACCATACTTTTATGCTATTTATGCTATATATCTGAAGTTTACAATTTGTATTCAAACCTTTCTTTCAAATGTTACAACAACAAAAAAAAAACTATGCTCCAATATCTCACCTCATCCAAATCGATATCAGACTCCGAATCGATTCACACAAGTCTTTAATATTTCGATGCCCTTCTAGTTGCAACTTCTGGTCTTTTGCTTTTTCCGCTTCTTTTAACGGAATCCTCCTTTTCTTCAAGATCACCGTCCGATTGCTGCGACTGGCTCATGTAAAGATGTAAATTGTCGTCGCTGAGCGAAAACCTTTGCTGTCTCTCTGGACTAAAGTTGCCATCCAAGTCAGTTATTGTATCATCAGACGATGCCATTCTTCCGTTTTCTATGAGGCTGTTTGAATTGGCGGTTGAAATCTGCGCCAAAATACCGTACCAATTACACGAGGAGGATTGATTGGCTGGATTGCAATCATGTGTTGCGGATGCTGAGCTGCGCATGAACTAGATAGATATCGCCTACCTCGCTCCTGCTGCAGAGTTACGATAGAGTCAATGATAAAACACGCTTCACCAGAATCACGGTTATTCGCATCGTTACGAATGTTTGTTTACAGCATTGTTGCCAAAAAAAGCAGAACACAGTTCAACAGTCAGATGCTGCATGCAACTTAGACATAGCCAGGTAACCGGACATTGAGTATACTGATGAAAATATAATCGTTCGCAATTTTAGGGAGAGGGTGTGAGAGTAAGAGAATGCTGGCTGATTAGGCCCAAATTACGAGCTGTTTCGGACCAAATGCCAGGCTGATGCGGACCATTTGAAATATTATCAAGTTTCATCTTGGATTTAAAAGTGATATATACATTTGTTTAAAATACGATATTTCTCATTATTTACCTGGTATCCTGGACTCTCCTATTTTGACGCACATAAGTAATTACTTTCACCTTGTCAAAAATATACTCCTATCATGGTGATACCTCTCATTACTTTAGAAACATTAGTTATGTTAGCAAAGTATGCATAAAAAATGACAATGATATATTCCCTTATACTCTTCTTTTCATGCTTTCAACCTGACGACCCTTTGTCGGAAAGTTTGTGCATTACGTCACCCATTATGACGCACCTAACAGAAGTCTGTTTAATTTAGTGACACCATTCTTCACA
The DNA here is from genome assembly GCA_016617855.1 of Megalonaias nervosa. Lineage (NCBI taxonomy): Eukaryota > Metazoa > Mollusca > Bivalvia > Unionida > Unionidae > Megalonaias > Megalonaias nervosa. The sequence goes on from JAECUM010015544.1 coordinate 3,222, forward strand.
TGCTTTGAGAAGAAAACTATATTGCAGAGGAAAATCAATAGGACATAGAAAACTCTAGTTTATGGGAAAAATAACTTGGCATTCCTGAATCTTTTCTTACATTTATCATAAATTTGATTTTGGTACAGATTTTGTCTCAAAGCAAAAAGAATCAAATTTGGACAAATCATGATAATATTATTATAAATCGTGTACTTATTATTAAAAGAATTGTTGTATTGAGCATTTGTCTTTTTCCCCAGCACTTAATTGACATTTCGAACATGCAGAACCTCAATCCCTGAATGTACTGTTTTTAGAACATCAAACATATTTTGCATACTTTACAACTTTTTTTCTTCCAGAATGCAAAGAATCACAGACAAAAGACATAAAGTTACAGGAGAAGGTTTTATTTTAATTTATTATCATTTGTACCTTTATCAAATAAATCTTAAAAAAATAAATTGGTCAAAATAAGTTAAATATCAAGAATGTCCTAAAAGATTTTTGAAAATTTACTGCTGAAGTAAAATTGCTTAATTATCAGATAGAAATCCTAATACTTTGATTTAAATAATCAAAAATGTAAAGGATACTAATTCAGTTATGAAATATATTGTAAAAGTATATAATTCTTGTAAATGTCCACAAACTATAATAAGAAAGAACCAACTCTGAAAATCAGTTATGACAGATCCACATTAAACTGTATAAGACTGTACACCTTTCTAAACGATATCAGCTGTGAGTCATGTTGCAGACACATGTTGAGTAGCAGACTGGATGCCTATTATGGCAGGAAGTTGATTTGCCCCATCAGAATAGTTAGTAAGGATTTTTATGAGGACTTACTGATTGAAAAAAATAGAATTAGTGAAATTGCGTTTTTTTTTTAGAAGGTATGTAACTTTGTTTCATTTCACAATCGATAAGGATAGGATTTTCAACAATTTTGTTGGTCTGTGTGACTCGATGTTGATCAGTGAAAATCAATGTTGTGGTTGTGACGTCATTAAAACATGCGTTTTCTTGAGAACTGGGAGTTTATGACGCTGCGTCAAAATAGGTGAGCATCAAAAATGGTGTGGGGCGATACGTTCAGCAGTCCAAATCTGCATTTAATGAAACAAACCCCGATTTTACACGAGCTAGTGGCATTGTTATATATAATGAAATGAAATGATGTAAGACTGTTTATTTCATGCACCTTTGTGCAAAATTTAAATAGTTCACTTTATTGTATTGGGAAATAATCAAATTAATAACACCGACAAAACAAATTGTCAAAACAGTGGCAATGTTAATGTTTTACACACACACACACACACACACACACACACACACACACACACACACATATATATATATATATATATATATATATATATATATACCTTGTATATATATATATATATATATATTGGCTTCAGTATGCTAATGTTTTGGTTCGATTTTTTCCTTTCTATATACTGGTCTGAGTATGTTATTGCATTTTTTTAAAAGTAGATTAATGTAGAATGTATATTAAATAAACCTTATATACTAAAACAATGAGCACCGTAAGTTATTTTCAATAGCTGTATTTATAATGTATTATTTAATTGTATGCACATTATTATTGAAAGTGACTTGGCAAAAGCCGTTTGATCAATGCCGCTATAACTAAAGCACTATTGATGTCATTTGCCAATTTACTGAATTTGATACCATTCTATAACACAAAATATAATCCCGACTTGAAATAACTTTGTGGTCTTTGCTGACATGGAAGTGTTTTAATTATTATATGTGTTTAATATAATAAAATATATCGTTCAGAGTTGACACTAAAAAAAAGAACATTTTTATATTTGTTGTTATGAGAAATTCTGCAGAGAATTATGTTACATTTCAAGACCATAATAAGTATACCATTCCAGTTCTGAAAATATTACTCTCAACAAATTAAAATTAATTATAAACGATGACAAAATGAGAGCTCAGTTATTCTGAGCAGGTAAATGAACGTCAGTTATAGTAGAAGCATACGATGTATCACAGACGATGCTAGATGCTGAAATACCTGTATAAATCTGCCACTTTGCAAGTCATTGTGGGTAATAATCATGAATGCATTATGAGTATGACTGGTATTTATGTTCTCCTTTGTCAAAAATTGAATTGATGTAAGGGGAGGATAAGAGAAAAGTATAACATTATACTAGTATCACACACATGCCTTGCAGAAAATTACCCACAGTGACTTGTAGAAATGGTGGATTTGTACAGGGATTTCAGTGCCTGTTGACACGTGCTATAAATTCTAAGTGAAATTGACTTTCGTTTAGCAGCTCAAAATATATCAAGTTTTTGTGGTTATAATTTTGAAGTGAGGTATTCAGAACTCTTGAAGGGTATACCTACTAGACTGTGTTGTAGACGTTTGGAAAAGTAAAGATTGACTGGCAACTGCTACAGACCCTTCATCCTGCTGTTGTGAGAATTTAACCACCAGAAGTTTCATTTTCTTAGGTATAATTAGCATTTATTGTAACTTCATGAAAATATATGGTTTACCTGCTTTTCACAAATAGGTATGAACTTACAGGAAGACATGCCCCCGTGAAAACAAGCACAGCAAGAGAAGTGTCATCAGAAGTCAAATCAAGAAGCAAAAGAGGAAGACTATTAAAGAAGAAACCCTTTAAGCAGCAGATTAGTGAACTAAAATGAGCATCCATTTCAAACTTTACACCACCACATGTCGAGGAAAAAGAAAGATCTAGATGTGAACAGTCAACAACAGATCGTGGTTCACAGACTTGCGATGCGAAGGACAATACAACCTGTTCTGTCACAGATGAAATAGAGCAGGATCCACTTGTGATTAGCTTGCGAAAATGGCAGGAAGCTAGAAAGGATGTCCGAAAATACAGTGGTATTGGAGTAATTGAAACATTAAGGTATGCAGTACAGATCAAGTACATCTGGCATTTTCATGCTTCATCTTTGCCTTATTTAGTCCTTGCTTGACAATGTCAGCAGAGCACCATAGTACTTATAAGCATATTGTATGTTAACCTATCCATCTATTGCTTAACAATTTGGTTTTGTGCTCAAAAGCTTACATTTTTTATAAACTTGAATTCATTTCTGAACACATTGTATGTACACAAACAGTGTTGATAAAAACCTGGTTCATTTGATTTTGTGTGAACTTTTCAACATGATAATAATAATAATAATAATGAGGACTTTGTATAGCGCCTAATCTTTAGAAGCTCTAAGCACTTTACATTTTTGACAACACTTAAAAAGCATCTATAATGATATGATTACAAAAATAAAAACAAACACCACAAAATTAGAAAACAGAAAACGCGTTGTAAATATTTAAGGTAAGGAAACATTATTAGGTCTTTAACATACACCAATTTGGTAGGCATTTATTATGGATATTCAAATGATTTAACTACATTTTCAGGACATTACAGCTTTTTCTCAGTATTGTACGGTGGTATACGTGTTTGAGAAAACCAAACCTAAAGCTGTAAATTTGACATCAGTTTTTGAGTTGAACTTGTTTTGTCTAATTTTAAGTTACTGTAACTTTTAGATCAGATTACATGTACTATATAGGTTCAAAGTTCAAACCCAGAAATTATTTCTTGTCCTTAAGAGGAAAATTTGTATTGAATCATAGTGAACTGTGTTAATTTTTTTTCCAACAAATATATCAGCTACATGTATATTATATTAGTTACTGAAACTTTAAGATACTACTAATATAAAGTGGCATCCATTTAAAACAAAGCTATAGCTACAAGTGAAATTTGTTATAACCTAACTTTGTTGAGAACATCGATTAAGGCACAGAATATAATACTACTGACTTAAATCAGCACTCCATTACATCTTGAAAGACATTAAAATCAGAGTTGTTTGAAAGTGGGTTCCATTGTTTTTCTGAAGTCTTTAGCTTAGCTATAGTTGATATTGTCTCACCTGCAAGATTTAGGTTCTAGTTTTTTGGAGACATTGCCATTCGTGTGGTTGTTGAAATTAAGATTATAGAGAAATGACGAAGTGACAAAATCTGATATGCTATCCTCTAACAGAAGATACCATGTCAGATTTGATTGCTTAAGCCCCTAGCAAAAAGAGCATCCACTTTATGTTGAAACATTAATACGTACATAGGCATTTGAAGAATGAATCTTCCTTTTTGTTCATGCAGGTGGTAATCTTGTTGATTCAGACAAATAACTGAGAGACATTTTAAATTACCATTGTTGATGCATGGTTATACTAATCACAAATACTTAGCCAATATTACAGTTAGCCACTAGGGTGGTAGCAGTGAGATAGCAATTTCAGCTCCAATTTGGACGACTGAGTAAAAAGGTGCAGTCATTATTGATAGTGACACTGAATGGTATTTGTTTTTAATTGTTATGACTGGGGGACAAATCTTCATATGCTCATTTTCTTTCAAGAATTATAAATGGGTTTTCTCTATATTTCAGTCCATTCTAGTTTAAGGAAGTGATGGATAAAAGAAAGCGAAAAAGGAAACAGTCAGCCCTTTGATGATGAGTTTTCAGATCGACAGTTCTGACGTCATAATTGCAAAGATGTTCAGTGTGAATCAGGTGAGGAAGAGGAGCAAGGATCAGATGAAAATACGCAGTATTTTGAGAGCACAGATTTACCTCGGCGGACATCACCGGCGCCCCTGCCAAAGAATATCACAGAGAAGGATAGATCAATGTATTTTGAACCAGTTCAGAGTCAAGGCATCTGTTCCTTAGACAGTGAAAGTGACAATAGCATGTATGAAGCAGATTTGGATGATGCTATGTCTGACGGTGAAACAGAATTTGTTACTGAAAAATCATTTGGAAATGATTATATGTGGTGGATTTTAAAAACACTTTTAAAGTGGCAGTCCTGTTTTTTTATACTTGATGGAGCCTTTTCTTATATGTCAGTTCTTGTACTTGTGCTCAAATTCATCAGATTTCATGAAAGCTTTGTATCAGGACTTTCCAGTAACCATTTATCAGATGAACAGATTTGTGTCTTTCTGCAGAGACAATTTTAAGAAATATGTTGTTTGCACAAAATGTTTTACACTGTATGACTATGAGGACTGCATTGATGTTATTGAAGTTCGTAAAGTTTCACACGTTTCTGGTAATTTAGCTTATCTGTGTGATCCTAGTCCGCATTTGCGAAGAGTTTGTGGAGAGACATTGTTAAAAATGGTACGCTCTCAAAATGGGGATCAATTAACTCCTTTCGAAACATTGTTATATGAAATTAGAGGATAGATCTCTGATTTGGTACAAAGACCTGGTTTGAAAACAAAATGTGAATCATGGAGACAGAGAAAAGTACCTAATGATATTTTGATGGATGTATATGATGGGAAACTTTGGCATAAATTTTCAAGCAATGCATGGAATTCTTTTACTAGCGGACGTAGTTATGCATTAATGTTAAATGTTGACTGGTTCCAGCCATTTAAACATACAAGCTATTCTGTTGGAGCTATATATCTATGCATATTGAATTTCCCTAGAAAAGAAAGATTTACGCAGGAAAATATTATTTTAGTTGGTTTAATACCAGACTTTAAATCTGAGCCTCCAACAAACACCTTTATAGACCACTTGCAGAGGAGTTAAAAGTTGCTTGGAATGGTTTTCATTTGAGAAGTTACCAATCTCCAGATGCGCCAGTTCATGTCAGGTTAGCATTGTTATGTGTCGGTTGTGATATACCAGCAAGCAGAAAATTATGTGGCTTTTTAGGCCATTCTGCCACAATGAGGTGTAACAAATGTACTAGAGCATGTTTAGGTGGGGTTGGAGAGAAGAATTATGGTGGTTTTAATTTATCGGAATGGAACTTGAGAAAGAACTCATCACATCGAAAATTAGCGCAAAAGGTCATGAAAGCAAAGACCAAAGGTTCCAGAGAAGAGTTAGAAAGGAAATATGGCATACGTTACTCTGTTCTCCAGAATTACACTATTTTGATCCAGTTAGAATGATTATTCTTGACCCTATGCATAACATTTTCCTAGGAAGTGCAAAACATATGTTAAAAATTTGGAATGCAACAAAAACACTGCGTGATTAACATTTAGGGATGATACAAGAAAAAATAGAGCTGATTCAATGCCCCTCTGATGTTGGAAAACTTGCACAAAATTTGTCATCAAGTTTTGGTAGTTTTCCTGCAGACCAGTGGAAAAACTGGACTATACTTTTCTCAGTGTTTGCTCTAAATAATGTGTTGAAATCAGAGGATCAAGAATGCTGGTGAGCATTTGTTCTTGCATGCAAGAATTTATGCACAAGAACACTGAAATAGTCAAATGCCCAGCTTGCACAGAGACTGTTGTTGTCGTTTTGGGAGAGATTTGAAAGGCTATAGGGGGAAGACCGAGTAACACCTAACATGCATATGCATGCACACTTAGATCAGTGTATGAAGATTTTGGACCCATATAATCCTTTTGGCTGTTCAATTTTGACAGAAAACGGTGTATTGGGTTCAATTCCCACAATCAGAAGAACTATTGAAATTCAGTTAATGAGAAAATTCATCAAAAACGTGCGCACAGTGGATATTGTTTGCAATTTGAATATATTGAATGACTTTGGATCAGAATTTAACAAATTTTTGGCTTAGATGAGCCACTAGATCGTGGAACTCTAAGTGAAATGGGTCGAAAACCAGATTTTGAATATATAAAAATGTCGTCAAGGAATGTATACGTTTAGAATGCAGATTGGAGATTAAATGATGGAATTGTCTATCCCTCTAGTTAGAGTATGGCTTTGACTGAGGGCGTAGTTAAGTATCTATTACTAATGTATGGTGTACCGTATCCAAACAGTATGATTTCTGCAGAGTCTGTGTGCAGTTCGTACAGATCTATTAGGTATCGATATATGGTAGTATATTGGGTACTAAACATAAAAGGAGTTATAGATCATCAAAGATACTGGCTCATTGGTCAGATGGAGATGGTAGGATTGCTGGTTGTAATACGGTTGATTTGACAACACGGACAGGTAAGATAGACAAACTTCTGTTACAGTCTGTTTTGGGATGGGTAATTGTATTTGTATTTAATAGCAAAATTTATTTGGTTTGCAGAATTAGATGAGTCTATTAAAAATATGTATGGGAAGCTAGTTGAAGTTTGTAGAAGTGACACATTTGAAAGAGAGGGACCAGCAATATTTATACCTGTGCAAAGAATTAAGTTAATATTTGTTTATGCATACAAAACAATCAAAAGCAAGAAAGTGACAATTGTCTTCCCTCGTGATAAATATCTTGTGTGAGATAAAAGGATTTTTAGGTATGCAAATTAACAGGACATTAAATCCATTGATATGTTTAATGGACTAGTGATCAGTTTCTAAGTGTTTACATTTTGTTTTAATTGTGACCACATAAACTGATGTTAAGTGTCGTGAATTAAAACATTGTGATATAAATGACTAAACATGTATGACTTTAATATTCAGGTCCTGATTAAGTAAATGAAGTATTGTTCAGCTGTAAATTTGCTGATGTAGATGACATGCTTATTGTTGGCTTCTTAAAGGCAAATTGTGCTTTTGATGTCCACTTTTGATGGAAATACATTTCTATACACGTTTTTTAAATGACTAAAGCCATTGAACAGTTAAATGTTAATTGTTGCAAGCAAATTGTTTAAATTTTACTCACACAATATTTGTTTGAAACCATGCGCATGCATTACTTGCATGGAACTGGTACACACAAAAAACTTGTCAAACCATTCAGATGTATAACTTACATGAAGCTGGTACAAACAAAGCTCGTGTGAAACAGTGCACGTGTATAAATTGAATGAAGCTGGTACACAAACTTCTGTGAAACCGTGCACATTTATATGGACAGTCATGGACCGACCATTGATCATAATAAAAAATATCAGTTGATAGCAATGAAAAACAAAACACTCGAACTCAAAAATAAATGTTCAATTAATCGGAAACAAGAATGAAAAGATCAGAAAATTGATTTTAGAAACCAGTTATTCACTTCATTCGCCATTTATGATAAGCTAACTTTTTCTGAACAGTTGTAGATTTGTATTATGTTAAGCAATGATTCTTGATCATTTTCTCTTGTTTGTTTGAGAAATTATTGAAAGAATTTGTCAGGCTTTATTTTTCAGAAATTTTGGCAGTGGATCATACAAAATTATTCTTTTCGGACATGTTTTATTATGTCTTGGAAAACAATATATGAATAAATTTATGTCCGCCTGACCAGCCAAAAAATGTCAGGTGAACCATTGCATTCCTATGCTAGAAAAATGCCAGGTCATGCATTCGACTTGTTTTGGGTTCAGGAAAATAGTGAAGGATGGTCCAGCATCCAAGGAAATCTTTGCACATGTCTTAAAGCTGTGTGTAAATTGAGCTACAAAGAGTACGTATACAAAGGTTAGAAAAAATAATGTGTGAACCGAGTGCTATTGTCAGTTTCTAATATAATATGAATCATACCCGACCATCCATGCCAAAAAATATTTACGTGCCACAAGTCTAGTTGAGAATTTATTAATCCCTTTCCAACTTACATATGCAAGATACCCACCGCTTTAATGAATACAATTAAAATAAAGGGATATAAGACCACATTGACTAAATTCCCTCAATCTTAAAAATGTCCTACATGTTGAGTATAGGCATTTTTATCTTTTTTATTTTATTATATACAGATCGGAAGCTGACTACAGTAGAACTGCATTCAGATAGTGATTGTTTCGGATGATATTCATTATTCGTGAAATTGCAATATCTAGAACTTTAAAGGAGACCAGAAATAAAAATATTCCTTTTATGCATGTAATTCTCTACAAATTTTAATTCGACTGTATTGTTTATAAGTTACATATCGTAGGCAGGTAATGCTTATATTGCGCGGAAGATACCACGATTCCGTAAATTGCCGAGTTTTTTCCGAGTTTTGATGAGACGACAGATCACGTTGTCCCGTGACGCAATACTACCCAGTCCTCGAATAGAAACCGAAACATGGCGAGCGAGACAGACAGGTGGAGACAAGATTTGGGTTGCACATTGAAAAGTTGAATTTGTTTCCGAGAGATGCTCATAACTATATATTTTGAACTGTGTGTTAAGAATTTTAAAAAAGCAATGTAATTTAAAAAAAAATACTTATACATTGTGTGCTGTGCAAAAATGTGATAAGGATTAAGTGATGGTGCCCAATGTAAAAATTAAAAATTTACCACAGTGCAATAAATTCAATCGTATTATATGTAGATGACATATTCATTACCTACCCCCAACACACCACCTAAGGACTAATATTTTGAAACTATACATCTAACACTAAAACACAGAGATAATACTGAATTCTGGGAGAAGAGACTAGAACGGGGACTGATTTTTGTGTATGAAACAATATCCATTATCGGGGAGGTGTAAAAGGCATTGAGAACGGTTTTCATCGGTCGTAACTACAGCATTAGTTTTTCAACAACACCCCCCCCCCAAATAAATCTGCAAAGCAGAAATCATAAGTAATTAATTTAAACATTAAGAAGCTTCCTTCTTATGGTTCAATTACAGTGTATTTTACATGCAGTCTACAGTTAGCGTATTGACAAATCTGATAATATATGCACGTCTGGTATAATAGTTTATATACTGTACTGGTCAGTGCTCAAAGAAATTTTTTTTAGGCACAGGCTTGAATGAACTCACAAGCCCAGACTGAAATTCCACAAGACCGGACAGTTCATACCTGTCAGCTCTCAAGCCGGGATAAAAACCTCTCGATTTTGCGGGTATTTCCACACCCACCTCCCGATCTAGTAATATCTCCAGATTTTTCGCAGAGAACTCCCGATTATTACATTATGTAAGTCAATTTCATTTCTCAGAAGAAAAAAAGCAACACCAAACCATACATAAATAGATATAACGTATGCAATCCACAGATGCCATATTCTATTTTATCACTTATGAATATTATAGTGATGAAATCAGTGCCGGATTTAGGCATAAGCTAAACAAGCTACAGCTTAGGGCCTCACAGTCTGAAGGGGTCTCTCAAATGTATTTTATTCCAAATAGGGCCTCTACAGCTTTCCCTAGCTTAGGGCCTCGCTATGTCTAAATCCGGCACTGGACGAAATAATATCACACAACAGTTCTTTTCTTCAATAAATAGAATGTTAAGATTAAATATTATTCACGTAAATTTCAGATTTTTAAAACCACTACAAAAGTACTATAGTAAAAAAAAATTAAGAAAATGAAATTGTCACCAATTAACTTATATCCCATGAATGATCACTGTGAATGCTGCGTAATTTTCTCAGCAAACAAAATCGCATCTCCATTTCCGCCAAAGAAACTCGGCCAGTTAACACCTGACCTTCCTCAACTTTTGTTGACGCCTCTTAGTCTCATCCCACCATATATGACTGGTTAAGGCTTAGAAAACACATCCTGTTTTCCTAAAAAGATTTTCTTTTTGGGGATGTTATTCCCTGTCTACCCATGTTGTGTGGCTTGTGTTTTTTCTTTTTATTTTTTTATTTATATTTTTGTAGGGTTGCTTTTTTAGTGCTTAGTCATGTTTTGTGGTTTCTTTGCCCATTTGCCCTGGTTTGAGGTGTACTTCCTTCCCTATGTCTGCGCTGGCATCGGGCCTGGTTTCCACCTCTCCGTTGACTTTTAGCTTACGTCTGTTCTCCTTCCTTACTAGGCTCTACCGTATATGTAAAGTTTAATTACCATGATTAAATTAAAAGAAGGACTCAAACAAAATATACCATGCAGTATATGTGCCCCCAAAAAACTAATTCAGAATAAATATTTTCATTCAGTAAACAGTGTTACATGCCTTAAGACTTAAACCTAAGGAAATAAGTTGGGACATAAAACGTGGGAAAAACAGTTGCCACATGTACGGTAACTTGTTACTGCAGATATGAACTGTCAAAATGAAGTCCTATAGGCGTCGTAAGTTACAACAAAATAGGGCATTGTTTATTTGCCAATCAGTTGCTGGTGCTTACACACACACTCTCTCGAACATGGTCCGAACGGCAGTCCTTTTCACAAGATAAATACAAAGATAAGGATTAACTGTTAATTAGTCACACTGGCTTTATTGCTTGTGTTCTTAAATCTAAAGTTTATCTATTTTACAGTTTAGCCTCAGCTGACTAGAATATGAAAAAGTGGCTTGTCCTGGGGGATTATAAGGCGTATCACAGGAATAAATGGCTCGTCCCTTGAGCGCTCGCACATTAGGGAAAAAGGGTGGGGTCAACAGTCCCCTCCCCCCAATTTCTTTTGTCAGTCATTTAATGTGAAACTTTGACTTTATACCTGAACTCTTTTCTTTTAATAGCTGCTATTTAAACTACACAAGTGATAGTTTTTCATCAGTTACAATCACTAATGATTACCGTTTATATATACTACTTGTAACCGGCATAGACTGAAAGGGGGGTGGGGGTGGGTTTGGTTTTTTAAAAAAAATTACAATTTTTTTAAGATTACTGAAAATTGTGTTTTCTCGAAACACGACCGTGTCAGGGGTTTAGAATCTTATTTTTAGCAAAGCTTCCATTTCAATTAAATAATTAGATGTATAAATAAATATATAATGGCAGAAAAAATACATTACACCAATGACAGATAATATATACAATAATGATATTTTAATTAATGGTCATAATTGCGACATATTTGTGTGATTTTGCCATGTGAGTGTCCGTACTCGGAAAAATCCGGTGGGGATGTTGTCCTCGTAAAACCAGAGGTAAAACCAGCAGAACCAGAACTCCTGGTAGAACCATCCGAAGAAGAGTACTGCGATCTTCTCGACGAGGAAACTTTCGATGGTCCACACGAACATGTAAATACAATTTTTGAAGAAACTCCACAACACGAATTACATGAAATTGCTAAATTTAGTTATTGGCATTTTCTTCACCATTTCTGAATTCGTTCAACGATGTTATTTGGTATTCGAGTAAAGAACGAGCCATATATAATTTTGTCGATGATAGCATCAAGAACAAGAAATCATGTCCGGGAATAATTATTCAGCGTTTCGATAGATTTCACGTATTTGTGTCCGATGATGATTTTAATCGTTTCGCTGATGAATTTACCGGACAATCATCAGTTACTGAAATTATCCCGAAATTCCGCACAAGATATCCTGTATTTGATCTTGATACTAAATACGTTCTTGACTTCATCGAGTATAATTCTAGTAAGACAGAAGTAAGACCAACCTCGGAGAAAATCAACATCGATGATATCATTGATTACTTCGCACGATTATACGATTGTCTTCGTGATCGTGTATTCGTGTTTGAAACAAATGGTGGTTATCATGTTCTTTGTAAATCAGAACCAGCAACATTTGATCAACAACGAGAACTAACTAGCCGTGCCGCAGATGAAAAGAACCCACAATGGACCATTGATCGTCAGGCTGGTCTTCATAGCATCAAGTTGAATAAGACTAAATCATACAAACCAACAAAAAATACAGCGTATAAGAAACTAATTTATCCTGTTGGTAAATTTTGTTGCATCTGATTTGCTAGTTTGTCCAACTTCGATTCAACCCGAATATACGAGATGTAACAACGATGGCGATGATGACATCGAAGTTGTTTGTTGTAACGATATTCCAGCCGATGATATCGAACGAATTTCTCAGGAATTAATGGGACAACCTGATCAATAACCGGTATTGTCAATGCGTCCCAGAACAGAATTACGATATCAAGAAAATCCGGTCATTGTTGTAACATATGCGAACGTCGTCACGGGTATAATTACCTTCATGATTACATCGAAGACAAATGTGATAATTGTCTCGTGTATGTCAACGCGGATTGTTATGTTGTTGTTTGTCCAAGAAGCACAGGAGGGCAGATAACCGTTTCTCGCAATTGTGAAACAATCGACGGGGAAATTCAGAAGGTAATTGACTGCGAATCATCGAACGAAGAAATAAAACAAATCATCGATGAATTACCCCTCATAGAATCAGGACGTGTCACTGACAAGAAATATATCAAGTACATGATAAGAGTGCGACGTAAACTAAATTATCCTGGATATCGACGAGAACGACGTGCCGATTTTACATATATCGCAACACCAGCTGATGAAAAAGGTCCTGGTTGTCGAGTAATCTACGACGAAGACTACATCGATGAATCAGTATGTGGGATGGAAAAATCAGAAGCAGCTTGGAAATCTTTGAAAGAACATCAGTCTGTAGTTGTTATTAGTTATCGTAAGACATTTACGGAAAAAGTAAAATCAGACCACAACATAGAATCGTATTCTGATATCACCGGAGATATTGTACTCAAACCAGATGACCGACGACGCGTTGCTGTTCAGTGGGAATCGTTACACCGGATAAAAGGCGTTCCTGACGTGTTGATTGTTGACGAATGGCATGGGATACGGAGACAACAGTTTTCATCAGTACGACTGATTAAAGATCGTTGGGATAAATTTGCCACGCTTGTAACAACATCTAACCGATTAATTATTCTCGACGCAGATGCTGACGACGACGATCTGATATTGTTTCGTGATTACATGGGTCGGTAATCGATGAAATTCATCATTAACGATTATAAGCCGGATCATAACAAGAAATTCATCGTGGAGAATTCTCACCGTGACAATTTGCTGAATTTGCTAGAACAACTGCGTCAAGGAAAATCAGTCGCGATATTCACTCATAACAAACACAACACCAACTATTCCGTTGAAGGTCTTGCTCGACAACTACAACATCGAGGATATCGTGTTAAATACTATCACGCGGATACTGATCCAACACAAAAGAAGTCGGATTTCAGTAACATCAATGTTGCATTCGATAATTACAACGTTGTGATGTTCAACCATACACTCGAAGCCGGAGTTAGTATCGTTGATGAACGATTTACTGTCATGTACGTGTTCTCGGAGGAATTAGGATCAGTTGAAGCGACCAAACAAGCAATTCACTGGTTTAGATGTGTTAATGAGATACATTATTCGGCAACGAGAAAACAACGCGACTGTAAACTTCCTGTGACTCGCGAAGAAATAACAAAAGTTATTGTTGATCGTGAAAGACTACTCGATGATAAAACAAAATTGTCAAGATCTCCTAACGCAGGAGAGTTATCACTTCCATACGGATTCGCATATCTCAGTGATATCATCGACGAGAATAATTCTAAGATGTACTTCATGCCGAGGCTAATTTCGATGATTAAGAATACTGGATATACGATTATACAAACTCCCCCAGATGATTATGATACGTGGCGAGTAAAAAATAATATCAAAAAAACCGAAGGACGAGGATATCAAGAATAATGCAGCCGTTGATGAATTTCTGAAGACCAGCGTTGGCAATCGAATAAAACAAGCTCTGATAACCGTAGATGATCCTTAGTGCTACAAATACAACCCCGAAGAGTGGCTAGAGCCGTATGAGGCCAAGAAATCCTATCTGAATCATATGTTTCAGTGTGATGTTACAAAGTTACCCGCGGATGACATTGAGCGATTATATAATTGTTCATCACGGTTAAAAGAATCTCAGCGAGTCATCGTTGACAAATTCAATAACGGCAATGCGATTGATGCTACGATGTTTCGTTCTGACAAAATCAGTCCCAGAGAAAAACTAAACGCGGTAAGGAGTTACCTGACGATGCTGAATTTACCCGATGTTGTTCCTGATAATTTATTAACGACATCTGTGCAGGTATCAGGACCTGATCTTCGAATGTACATCAAGAATATGATCGTTGATCATGATCAATTATCCGAATACAACAAACTATTGAAGAACTGGTCCAGCATATTTCCTGAGACAAGAATATGGAAACAGAAATTAACAACGGGAAATATCACTGACAAGAAGATAATATGATCAAACGTAATGCTCAACGTAGCCCTGTAATGGTCAGGGTGATAAATTCACGATTACCAACATACAAAGCGATCTATGGAGACGGACACGGTGATGTTGTTCAGTGTCTATTCAGAAGGATCACCCCAAATTAATAAAAGCAACTGGGAAAGAAAGCTATTGACGTTGTTCGTGATAAAGATGTTTGTACTGTTGGTGATGTTTCTAGTAAATCATCCTCAGCAATCAAGGGTAGACTAGCACGATTAATACGACGAAAACCTTAGCCAGTAAAATTGCCCAGCACCGAAGTTTTGCCTGCAAATGCTAGTAAAATAGTAAATCAAGCTGAAAATGAAAGACTAGCAGAGTTTGCTGATGTACCCCTGCCAATGGTAGAATCAGAAAAAGAAAAATATATAACTACTAGTCTAATAGCAGGAAGTGGTCTTCGCGTTAGACGATAGTAAAGTATGATAATGTTCAAGCGTGGATCTGATCCCACATTTGACATGGATACTCCAGTTCTCAAAAATGAATCGTTACATGATTATCAGTATTATTCGTGCGATGCACGAGAGCCAAATCAACGTGGAAGAATTGAGCTGCCAGTTCAGGATACAAGCAGATATTTCTTACCCGATGAAGCATTTATTGAAGTAGAATGTGAAATCCTAAAGAACAGATGATACTGAATATGGAGCTGATGTTAGAGTTGGTTTTGTTAATAATGGCATCATGACGTTGTTCAACAGTGCGACGGAAGAAACATCGAAAATCATGCATGGAAAACATCGAAGTTGCCACGACGATATTGGGTCTAGCAAGATATTTCGATGATTATTCAAGATCAGCTGGTACGTCAATATTTGTGAAGGATACTTCTGACCACCCTGAAAACAGACAGTATAATTTAAGACGACCAAGAAACATTGCCGACAACGCTGACGCTGATGCGTGCCGGTGGTTCATGGTGCTAATTCCAGAATTCAACTTAGAATTCGCAGCACGTCGATCAATGCTGAAGGATGGTCGTACAAGATTTTCATGTGCAATTCCAGTGTCACATATCTTTGGATTTTGCAGAAATGTCTGTAAAGTTATTTTTGGAGCCAAGCAAACAGTTGTACTCGTACGGAAGGCTCCCGACGATGATGCAATCTGGCGCCCTATCGATGATGCAGGTAAAGTAATAATGACAAAACTTTCATTGTGGATGCCAACAATGATACAGTCATTGACCGAAGAACAACGGCTGCTCTCTTTTATGGGCTCTGGTGGTAAATCAACATTATCATGGTTGACGATGACCACAGATAGTGTTCAAAGTACCACTAATAGTTGATTCACAGGGCAGATAGCATCACAGCAAGGTGTCTCTGCACCGCGACATATATTCATTGCTTTCCAAGACACTGCTAAAAACTCACAATTACGTAGCATAATGATTTTTGACAAACTTGGTGTTACTGAAGTTTCACTGAGAGTAAATGAACATCACGAACCATTTGAAGAAGTGTTATTGAATTTTGAGAATAATCATGTTGCACGTGCATATCATCGTTTGATGACGTTCATGGGACGTGATCAAAATGTTGATTCTTGTCTACAAATATCACAACTAGATTTTGCAACGCTGTGTCCGATCTATTACTTTTCGCTGGAACACATGGATTTATTTAAACAATCTGTAGTTGATATACACTTTCAAGTTCGTGTGGCAAGAGGAGCTATCCCTAATTACAGAGCAATCGCTGTTATACTCTCAGACAAAACAATGCTGCTTGAAGATGTTGGTGGACAAATGAGAGTCATTGATGTTCCAGTGTAAAACATATAATCGATTGCACGATCACTAATTAAACCACCTATAATATTATAATGTGATATCATCATGTTAATGTTACTCTGACTCATGGTCAGATTGAAAAGCTACAATCAGCATTAAAAATGAATTCTGGAATAAAATATTGCTGAAATCAGCAGCGTTGCAAGGTTCAAATAAACTATCCCTGACAGAAAGTCAACTTAAGCACCTTCAATAACGCCAAATAATCAGCGACTGGTGTTAGACTTGATCTTTCTGCGGGTGCCATTTAAGACATTGCCAACACGGATGGTATATTTCCACTTCTTGCAGCTATACCAGCGTTGATAGCCTCTGAAGCCCCAGCTGTTGCAAAAAGAGCTGCACTTGGTGCTGTTGGAACTGCCGCTGGGATTGCATTAAAGAAAGCAACAGTCACGGACGAAAGACTTCCAAAACAAAGGGCGGTTTATAAGCGGTTTATAAGACTGCCAGGAACCCCTCATTCATTGTAAAGTCGAGCTGCGAGCGGCTCAGGTCTGACTAGGACTAGGAAGTAAATAATAATAATGACTACGCCACAAGAACTCTTCCAACAAATCATCGCTAATGCAACACCACCAACAACTACGATAATATCAACGAGCTCAACTAATCCTGAATTCGACATTATCTTTCCAACGGCAATTTCAGCAAAAGAAATAGCATTAGCACAATTGCAAGTATATCATAGTTGGCCAAATATTAGATCAAAATCATTTGGTGTTGTTGTTGTTGATGTTATCGCAGTTAAAAACGCATTAAAGATGGATAAATCTCCGTGGACGTTAGGATATGCTATGACTCGTCACTCGTCACAGGGATTAACTATTTCTGATACAAATATCTGGATTGTCGATGATCGGATCGAATGGTCAAATTTAGTTTATCTAGCGGTTTCGTGCGTCAGAAAAATATCTCAGCTGAAGAGAGTTGTGATGACCGAGGAAATAACTAATAGAAACATTAAAGATGTTGTCAAGAAAAAATTAGTTGGTTATCAGCAATCTGACAAAAAATTAATAACGTGATTTTGATCTCGATATTGATTTTATCATGACACTGAAACAACAGCGGAATAATCATTGTGCGAACTGTAATACAATAATGTTGTGGCAATATTCGAATAATAATAATAAAAAAATTCACCGTGTATAGAATTAATTGCAATCTCGGTCGGTCACACACGTGAAAATGTGATATTGACCTGTCTTGAGTGTAATAGACGTAAGGGTGCTAGTGTTCTACTTTTATAGAAGTGAAGGCGGTGGTAATTGTGTATCTTCAGGAATTACTTGTAACTGTTCACGTACAAATCCACGTTGAGGAGCAGTTGAATCTAGTCTGTAGATTGCAGGTCTACCCGTGGATCTTTCCACGCTGAAAATTGTGTATGGTCACACTACAAATAGGATCAGTCGCTCTTTTTTTACCCCCTTCAAGTTCACCGGGTTCATATAAATATCTTACAGTCACATCACCTAATACTGGTTGTTTTGAGGAAGAGTCACGTCGTTGTATTGGTATTTTTTTTTGTGATCGCGTTGATGGGTTTCATGGAAGTTGCACGAGTAATTTCATTATTTAACGCAGCTATTACACTTGGTAGTCTTGCAACCCATTCATGAGATCTTTTGTCCACGGACTTAAGGTCAGTGGATATTTCCTTTGCATACTGATATCCAAATAACCGCTCAGCAAGTGTTCGATTAAATCGTTCAACGATGGCCTGATCGCGATGAATTGCGGTATGTCCTCCTCTAATTTTGACATTATCTTTTTTCATCAGTGATGATATTGCACCAAGAAATTCCTTGTCAGGATCAACCTGTAGTAACTGGGGTCATCGTAGACAACGGCGTTGATAAATTTGTTCAAAAGCAGATGCAACTTTATTACTGTTTTTATTGATAAGAGTTCTGCTTCTTTATATCTACTTGCAACTTCAACGACAGTTAACGCGTATTTGTATGTGCGTGATTGACGTCTACGTGTTCTAATAGTATCATGTGGTAAAAACAAAATATCTGCTTGATGAACTTCATTGGGAATACTGACATCAAAATGTGCATACTGAATTTGTTTTGGTGGTGGCAGATAAATTTGCCATATTGCCTGTCGTGCTAACCAATTCGCAGCAACAGAACGTGCGACACCTGTTGCATCAGCAAGTTTACCAATCGGTGCTTTACCCCTCCAATATCCTCTTGGGCTATAATAAATCGATTCCGTTATAATAGTTATCTATGATTAATTACCAGCTCCTGGCACTAGTTTACCTTTCATCGCAGATTGCACTAGGAAGCTAGCAAGTCTTTCTCTGAGAGATTTATTTTTTATGGAATTTAACGCGCGAATCAACTTCACATATGCAATATGTCGTTGTTGTAAATCTTTATTTTTATACGCAATGTCATGAGTGTGGCACGCTTTATCAATCACATTTATTGGATATTCTCCGGGTCTTGGTTGATCTCGTTCATCATGTCGGATATCAAGTCGGGTTCTAGGACCACAATAAGTATATCCAGATAGATGTTTTTCTCCTGGATATTTAGCCCATGGTCTCCCTGGTAATTTTCCCAGTAAAGCAGCGATATTACAACCTGTCTACGTACGAGACGAACTAAATTTGTATTTGCTTGTACCACATTTTATACACTTGCCTGTAAGTGCAAGCGTTTTAGTTTTTGTTGTTATTGTTGTTAATCCACTGGTGGGGGTGGATGCTCTGCATCGAACACAATATAAATTCATATTATTTATTATATTTGTACAACATGAAAGTCATTGATTTCTCAGCGACACGAAAGCAAGAGCCAATCAAGTATCATGCAGCGTTACCAAATTCTATCAGAGCAATTATAATAGGTCCATCTGGGTCTGGTAAGACGCAATTATTGCTTTATCTAATAATGAGATGGTTAAAGTGGAATAAAGTGTATTTGGTGGCACCATCCGTAGATGATCAGCGGTACTACGATATGCTCAAAGATTTTAATAAAGAAGCGAAGTCGCTGGATGAAGATGATGATGATAATGATATTGTTGATTTTATCACCGATATTGATGAAGCTCCATCTATGGATGATCTCGATGGACGTATTAATAATCTCGTAGTATATGATGATGTGATGCTGGACAAACAATCAAATCCAGCTCGGATATTTTCCCGAGGCAGACTAAAAAATACAGATTTAATTTATGTTACTCAGCGATATACACAAATGCCTAAAGTAAGCAGAGACAATTGTAATCTTTTAGTTGTGTTTAATGGAGTCGATACACATACACTGCAAAACATTCATCGGACTTGGTGTTCAGGGGATATGGATATGATTACGTTCAAAAACTTCTTTTCAAAAGCACAAGCTACCCCACACGGATCTATTACTATAAATTTACATGATCCTCTTTCGAGATATCGTGTACGTCTCGATACAATTTTTGAGTGAAAACACAGCAGCAGGGAGGGCGACGATATCGAATGAGTGAACGCTCACATAAACAAACACGCCATAACGACGAAAACATAAATGTAAAAATAAAATAAAGTAACAAAAATAATCTAACCCAAATCGGAAAATTTCGGGTGGGTTAGAGATTTCGGTTTTGACGTTATTGACGTTCGTATTTTTGTTTTTGTTGGAAAGTTTAGTTTTCAGCGTAATTTCAGATTGAAAATTTTTTAGGATTCGCCTTCCCTGCTGCTAACACAGTCGAAACATTGTAAGGCTGATTGATGTTGTTAGTGTCAGCAATGGCTATACTATTCAGATAACTGGGTTTTTTAAGGTTTAGTACAATGTTTTTGTTTTGAGCATATATTTTTCAACGTTAGACTTAGTTTCTTCCAAAGTTGCCTCATAATAAACCCAGCCGATCCAATTTACGACAGGCTCATTCGCCACCTTGTTGATTTCGGGTGAGGACTATGGAACACTGAGACAATGTTGGGCCCGCGTTTTATGCGAATGTTTATCGAATATTCTTAATGTAGCTAGAGTGGTTTCTAAACTGTATTATTTTATTGAAACATAGTTCTAAAAAGCTGCCAATAGATCATCAGTGTAAACTTCCCCTATCTATGAAAACTATTTTGATATTAATTATTGATAAAAGGTTTATTATGGTAAAAGGAAGTTGTGAATAATACTTAGAGAAAAAAAAAACGAATACGTATCTTGTTATTCAAATGAAAGTGAAGGTGAATTTCATTATGTTTCAGTGCACTTGCTTCATTGAACAAATTCGTTCATATCTTTGACAATATGTTATTCTAAAGACTAATGCAAAGAAAACGGTAATATATAATGTGTGTGTATATGTATGTGTGTGTATATATGTGTGTGTGTATGTATGTGTGTCTAGAAATTGCAATGGGGAAAGAAGATACAAAAGTGTTAGAAATTAATTTGCCTTAATTTATATTGATAATTGACATGAAGTCTAAAATTTGCTAATGAGTGCTGCAATTTTCCCCGAAACAGCAAACTTTAATTTCTGTGAAACAGTTTTATGCTTGTAAGTGAGAATCCATGAGGGGATCATGGATGCATTTAGCTCAAGACTACATTTAATAACCTTGTAAAATGTATGATAAATATCATGCTTCCAAATATTAGAATTGCTATCAATTCAACTTTAAAGGTGACACAACATAGACAGACTAAATCATTTGAAGCTTTTAAGTGTTAGATGGAATACTGCAATGAAAATGATGTGCTAAGTTATTATTTTCATAGCAAAATATATGTGACCTTCTGGTAAGAAATAAGCATTAAATAGATTAAAATGGAAACAATGCTGTGAAATAAATCAATAAATCAACAAACGAATAAATAAATAAATAAATAAATAAATAAATAAATAAATAAATATATAAAATACAAAAAGTTAATACATTGAATAAATATGCAGTAATATGGTGAATTACTATATGCCCCCGTCGTCTTAGGGTTTTCAAGAGATGAAATCGCAATTATTATTATTGTTGTACATATTGTTTATGTTGTGTGAGACTATGATATTTGTCGTAACTACTTGAATACCATCCTAATATCCTACATCCAAATTTATATCTTATATTGTGCTGTAGTCTTCTACATACTTCTTTCTGTATTGACAGTCTAATTTACTTCTTTGAAGAAAATAATAGTATTCGTATTGAGCATACATCTAATTAGCCGCCAATCTCAGGCATAGCATAACCCATGATGGACAGCTTTAATACAGACGGGTGCAAACTAGTAGACAATGCCAAAATTCTCTTCATTTAAAGGTGCACTACCAAGTAATATGAATAAAATAATAATCCAGAAAACTCAAAAAGAGTGTTGACCTTGTAAAAACAAAATTCTGCTCCATCAAATAAATGTCAGATTTTCGACGGGCATAAATAATCTATGTCTGATTTCTAAATGTCAAAAAGGGCGACAGAAGTTGAGAGCAGTAGTGTCATAATAGAAATCTTGGACTATTACTTTTCGAGGTGATATATTCTATTATTCTTAAATTTGGCCTACAATCCACACAATTTGTGCAACACGTGTATTTTAGCTTTAATAGGTCACGAAAAGGAATATAGCCAAGTAAGCAGACAGGTGGCAAAAACACCCTATCACACTACTAGACGTTTTACACAAGTTTTGCTATCAGTTAATCCTCTACAATAGGAGATGTTGGTGATTTTCCTATTCCCCAACATTGTTTCGAATTCAGCCATGCTATTTGTTCTATCATCGATTGTAATAGTGTTGAGATTACTTTTTGCCGCTGCAAGCAGTCCTGAACACACACACACACACACACACACACACATATATATATATATATATATATATATATATATATATATATATATATATATATATATATATATATATATATATATATATATATATATATATATATATATATATATTCCTGAATGTAATCGTATCGAAATTGATTTGCTAGCGCAACCAGAGAAACCAATTACCATCGATATAGCACTGACAATAATTCCGAATGGCGCACCTATGGTAGTTGTCGCGGCTCTGATTCCAGTCACATCAAGAACATCAGTTGTTGCGGCAGAAACCCCACAAATAATCTGCATAATCAAATACGCGCGTTTGTATTTCACTATTAAAGCGGTCTTCTTGGTAATTTCATCATCCTAGCTATTTTCTGCTTTCATTATTTTTCTCAAGTTGGTAACAGTGAGGATCCATCAAAATTCTTCTATTAATAATGCAATCGCGTAGGAGAATTACATGACTGGCAGACCCTGCCCTAACTTTCCTAGGTGTAATACGCACACGCATTTCTAACTATGTACCCTTTTCTAACCGGTACAATTGTCACGAATTATAAACAAAATCTCTGAAGAATATTTAAATTTTCAACACACCTACGTTCATGAGGCCTTGTGTTACTGTTATGTACAAATATACTGGTTGTGCCTGTGCCAGAGCCTTATGTATTAAACAATTGTTCGCGGCGTCGTCCAATAACTATTACACGGATAAGTGTGTCCTTGCATATATAAAGTCAAGATCTTTTTGCCTCAGCTGAGTTAATGCCGGTATAACAAATTCATTGCTGAATATAACCTGGGTGAATACAGCGGTGAATTCCTCTGCACCTGCTGCTGCAGCCAACTATTTAACATTTTTACTTGCACGTGTTAATGCGATTACTCCAAGCTGGCCTCTAGTGGCTTGTGGTACATCAGGGTGGTCTCTTCTATCATTTTCTATTTGGTGCTTAACATCATTATATTGAGTGTAAACAAAACGCTGGTAACACCATTCTGACACAGTTATTTGTCAACAAGTGGGAGAATATCGCCATCAGTTATAGCTTCTGGTGTTAACTGATCAAACACCCCGCCGATAGTTCTGCAACCTCATCACCTCTGTCAGAATCTACCACGTATATAATAAATGCAAAATTAAACAGAAACCTCAAAGACGGTTAAGCTGCCAGGCGGATAAGGTTGAAATGCTTCCAACTGAATGTCATCTTTAGCTAACAATGATAGTGGTGTAGTATATACGAAACATTCAGTAATGGTGACAGTTGTTTCGTCACATATTATTACTCGTTTACCGGGCTTATTCTTGATTAATGATGTTTATTAACTCCATCCACCATAATGACCGGATATAATAAATATATATCATGCAGACTCGCGTGTCGCTTAGATATTAGATTTAGGTTTTGTTACGACTATATTCACTTTAAGTAATAAAAGAGAGCGAAAACCAACAAGTTCTCTTAAACTCAACAAATAATTTATTTCGCTAGAAATAGTATCACAATAATATAGTCCAAATATCATTGTTTGTATCCACTGTAATTCCAAATTAATGTTAATGTCCACGAATATTGATTACCTTGTAATGCCAGTGAATAAATCCACCCAACTGAACACAACGATAAGACTGATTCAGCTTCAAAATGTTATTGGAAGAATGAGTACTTCTTAGGTAAAAAAAGATTAAATACCCCTCTGCTTGACCTAGGTCGAAATTACCATTTTCCGAAAATGCTCTGTCACTTACTGGATTTACGGTTCTAGACTGTTCTAAGGTCATGAATGAAGACTATAAACATGTTAGCAATACTAATGATTGCAAAATTTAATCCACATTCATAGAAAAAATAGTAATATATTATGTTGCTTACAAAATAAATGCTCCTGCGCAGATACACAATGAACTTGATTTGGACAAGGTCAAGTACAAATTACAGATATACATAATCTGCAGTCATTAAGAAAAGCCAACAATTAATAAAAATTAAATATATATTACAGTTTATAAAAATCTGTTATATTATCAAAAACAATTCGACCATTTGTTATTTTACCACCAGCAGTTACTATCTTTCCTTCAGTGGTATATATAAGTATATTGTAAATGAAGCTACTAGGCGCTGTGGTGCGGGCACGTTAGTGGATAGTTCATACATGTACTGTTTCATCTGGCATTATTATCATTAACATACTAGTAGATAAAAGCAATAGAAACACCAACATCTCTGATTGTCCCATTTCAGTGACTTCAGCCAGTTTTTTTTTAACAGCGCCTTTTAATTTCACAGTAATATCTTGCATGCTGACGACTGACATTTTAAATTACCAACTTGATCTTCAAAAATCACCAGTTCACCTTGAACTTCGTTAACAACACGCGACTCGTAAACTCAGGTCTACAAAAGTGTAACAGCAGAATCGACCATTCACTGCGTACCTAGGAATAATATACCTTGGCAATACTTAGCATAAAATTAATTTTACCTCTACGACCACCGTTGCAATCTCCACTATTTGGAATAAAGCGACACCAGTTTTACATGATGGGATTGTGGCTGTATGGCGTAGACAACAATACAAACCGAGAACATATTGTATGCATCAGTAATTTAGTACTGTGAATAAAATTCTAAATTATGACATTTTGTTCGTGCTTATTGTTAAACAAATCGCCCAGGTCACAAATCAGATCAAAGGCACATCCAGCTTGGTGATCGGTATAATTATGAACAATATCAGCAGGCTTTCCACTTTACATGGACAAGACTGGTTCAGAAGCAATAGCGATCTTTACACCGTGTTTCACACATTGTCAAGAAAAACGGACCTTAACTTTAGGAAATAATGGAATATGGGCTTCGTACATACTGTATTGTTTAGCTACGTTTCAAAACGATTGTTCGCTGACAGCATCAGAATCAAAACTAAGTGGGAAGTCTTTACAATACAAAATGGTATCTTTTATCCATTAGAGTCTAGAATAAATTGTATCTATATTTCGTAGGACGACATTTAGAGTACGCTGATATTGTATGGTATGGATTTCTAATAAAGAAATTCAGATATTTAGGAAAGAATACAATTATTAGGCAGCAGATTGCGCCACTGCATTAATTAAAAGAACCATCATATAAAATTAAAAAGAAATTGCAAACATATGAACTACAAATATATCACACGCCAAAACTTTCATAAGTTACGTAACGTCTACAAAATTATTCATGGTTAATATCATGTATATCTCTGGCCATTAATTTCTGCGACTAATTTTTTTTACCGAAGCAAAGCACAAATTTAGAAATCGATTTATCTCCTAGATTATGAATTTAGATCAACGCCAAGAGCAACACGAAAAATAAACTGTCAAATCCCCTTTGATGGCAAGAATGATCCGATCTACATCAACATCGTGTCGTCGGATTGAGTAATGTCCACAAAAAAGTTAATAGACATTTTGTATAATGATAAATGTACTTTAAGATGAAATCAGAAAGCATTGGCGGAGTTCAAGAACACTCATACGGATGCAGCGCATCAACAATATCATGCCCAAATTGTGAAAATCCAAGCGAGTTTGTACAGGCACAGACGAATAACACGAACAAAATAACGGTATATATGCATTGTAGGTTCAGAACATAGACTCAGTATCAACGCCAACTTTATTGGAAATATGTGAAAGACTCAATAATTATTCTAGTACAGTAATAACCCTTAAAGACTTCAAATCTCATTCAAAAGCCCTTTTGCAACATGAACTCTGTGAATCGTTTTCTCAACGTGTTGTTTTATAAGTTTTATATAATTTTTAATGAGCAGCAGAGAAGGTGTACAGACCATTTTGCTTGAGACATTATTTATGAAAAATAAGCCTTCCTACGAAAAGGAAATCTTAAGGTCAGTAACGTTAAACCACAACCTCTAACTAACCATGAGATTTCTCTAGGGTTAGATTATCTCGTTACTTTATCTCTGACTCTTTGGGTTTTTTATGGTGTGTTTATTTTACGTGTTGGTCACTCAACGTTGGTCGTTCACCCTCTCTGCTGCTGTAAATTAAACAGCCATTATAAATATTATCAATAATAATTGGAGAACCACACTCAGCTAGATTAGCTCGAGAGCGACTAGAGGCAATCAAAAAATATTTACCCGTCCGTGATTTAGTTAAACAACAACTACAAGCTCGTCAGGAGTCTCAGGGGGAATTTGCAGAAGGTGCAGAACAATTATTTAAACCGATTGTCGAACCAACAAAGAAAATTGTTACAGCAACTGAGGCAACACAAAGAGCTCTTGAAACATTACCTGTTAATATTGCCGGCCGTATTCAAGCAGCTCAACCACAACCACAACCACAACCACAACAACCTAAACTAAGAACTAAGATAATAGATAAATTTACGCCTGAAGGTATTGCTGCTATCAGGGATCCAAAAAAATTAATTAATATTGCCGCGTTTGGATATTATGAAAGACAAAAATATGTAAAACCAGAACATGTTAAATTTCTAAGCTCTGCCAATTGGATTAGAGATGTATATCGTATCTTTACTGGTATTCCAGAAATTAGATCTGATGAAGATATTATTAATTTTAATGAATTTGATAAGGATGTATATGAGCATATCGAAAGAGTTAAACAATTACAGAAACCAATAAAAACACTTGGAGAACAAGTTCAACAATTTCCACAATCACTTCGTGATTATCCACAACCACAATTACTATCACCATTACCATCACCACAACGATCACCACGATTACTACCACCACTACCACAACAATTTGAATTACCATCAGTACAACAACGAGAGCAACCATCACCACAACGATCACAACGACTACAAAAAAAAAATGATGAAACGATTTCAATCACCACGACAATCAGTTAGAACAACAGAGAAAGAATATCAAGATCCTGGCGCAACTGGAAGTGGTTTAGGAAGTGGCTTTATTACTTGTCCCAATAACGTCCTTGCTGATGTTGATCAACTAGAAATTCTCATTGGAGGAAAACGAGCTGGCAATAATTCCCCAGAAATCATTAATGAAGCAGCTGATATTTGTAAACGATTCTTTACAGGTGGTGTTATGGATATTAATGTGTATCGGTCCCTCATTAATGAAATCGCCGATGAGTATCATAGTGACTGAGTATGTAATTAGATGCAATTAGTAATAAAATCACTTAATAATAATATGATCGTACACAATACTCATAGACCAACCATGGTTAGGGTAATAAATTCACGATTACTAGTATACAAAACGACCTACGGAGATGGACTAGGTGATGTTGTTCAAGGTCTGTTTAGAAGGATAGCCCCCAAAGCAATACCGCTTGCAAAGCAACTAGGAATGAAAGCTATTGACGTTGTTCGTGAAAAAGCTATTGGCGCTGTTGGTGATGTTGCTAGCAAAGCATTCTCAGCAATCAAGGATAGACTAGCGCGATTAATACGACGAAAACCTCAACTAGTGAAACTGGCCAGCACTGAAGTGATGCCCGCAAATGTCAGTAAAATAATAAATCAAGCTGCTAATCAAAAACTAGCGGAGTTGGCTACCAACACTAATGTTGGGTTAGAAAAAGAAAACAATATAACCGCTAGTCTGATAGCAGGAAGCGGTCTTCGTGTTAGACGAAGACGATAATAATAAATATGTTCAAGCGTATATCTGATCCCGCGTTTGACACTGTTGCACCAGTTTTAAAAGATGAATCTGTGCGCGATTATCAATATTATTCTTATGACGCACGTGTACCTGACGAGCGTGGAAGAATTGAGATACAAGTTCAAGATACAAGCAGATACTTCTTACCCGCTGAAGCATTTATCGAAGTAGAAGGTGAGATTATAAAAACAGATAATACTGAATACAACGCTGATGTTAGAGTTGGTTTTGTTGATAATGGCATCATGGCGTTATTTAAAGGTGCAACATATATCATTGATTCACCAGAGATTGAGATCTATCATGAAAACGTCGACGTTGCCACGACGATACTTGGTCTTGCGCGATATAGTGATGATTATTCAAGATCAGCTGGTCCATCAATGATGTTTGTAAAAGATACTTCTGACTACCCTGACAACAGACAATATGATATAAGACGACCAAGAAACTTCGCCGGCGCCGCTGATGCTGATGTAAATCCGGTGGTTCATGGTGCTAATCCCGAATTTAACTTGGGATTTACAGCACGTCGATCAATGTTACAAGGAAATAGAAGAGCGTTTTCATGTGCGATTCCATTATCACATATCTTTGTATTTTGTAATAATGTTAGAAAAGTTACTTTTAGAGCCAAACACACAGTTGTACTTGTGCGAAAAGCTACTGATGATGATGCAATATGGCGACCTATTGGTGATGCTGGTAAAGTAATTCTGACAAAACTTTCTCTGTGGATGCCAGTAATGACTCCAACAATATCTGAAGAAGAACATTTACTTTCTTTTATGAGTCAAGGTGGTAAATCGATGTTATCATGGTTGACAATGACCACAGATTCTATCCAGAGTAACATTAATGGTTTATTTACTTGACAAATAGCATCACAACAAAATGTTTCTGCACCGCGACATATATTTATTGCATTACAAGATGCTGCACGGGTAAACTCACAAAATCGAAGCATAATGATATTTGATCAACTCGGTGTTTCTGAGGTTTCTTTAAGGATAAGCGGACATCAAGAACCATCCGAGGATATTTTGTTCAATTTTGAGTTAAATCATGTAGCACGTGTATATCACCGATTAATGACATTCATGGGACGTGATCAGAATATCGATTCTGGTTTGCAAATATCACAGTTAGATTTTGCAACATTATATCCGATTTATTACTTTTCGCTGGAACATTTAGATTTAACCAGACAATCAGTCGTTGACATATATTTTCGAGCTCGCGTAAACCGAGGAGCTATTGCTAATTACAGAGCTGTCGCTGTTATACTCAGCGATAAATCGATGTTACTTGAAGGTGTTGGTGGACGAATGAGAGTTATTGATGCCCCAGTAGAAAACATGTAATTAGATCGCTCATAATAATTATAAATGTCATATCTAGTTAATGTCAGGCTGACTCCTGGTCAGATTAAAAAGCTACAATCATCATCAAAAAATAATTGTGCAGCAAAAATATCACTAAAGCGAGAACAAATCGCAAGTGGTCCGAATAAGCTATCGTTATCAAAACGGAAGCATAAACATTTCAATGAAGCAAAAAAATTATATAAAGGTATATAACTTAATCTTTCTGCGAGTGTCATTAAAGACATCGTTAAAACGGGTGGCATATTTCCGCTTCTTGCCGCGTTACCAGCAATAATAGCCGCTGCATCCCCAGCTGTTGCAAAAGCAGCTGCATTAGGCGCTGTTGGAACCGCTGCTGGAATGGCGTTAAAGAAAGCAACGGGTCAAGGAATTATGCACGCAGAAAACTTAAAAAAAAAGATCACGAGCAAAACAACGCGGAAGACGTCTAAGAGCACCAAACATTCCACAGCCGGGCCGTCTAAGATTATCAGGCTCGGTATACGGTCGCCGTCTAAGACTTCCAGGGACCCCATATTCATGGTACGCAAAAGGTCTAAGACTGCCCCGGTAACTTCGTCATCGAATTCGATGATTTTCCCCATGTCCAATTTTGATTTACTTAATGCCGCTAAGCAACTGAATATAAAAAAACTTTAGAGGAGTTTTTATGCGTGATCAATTACCTACCGTTGCAATGCAACATGAAACTGGTATTATTAATCTTGATAAAAACTCTTGCCCAGGCACTCATTGGGTGGCACATGCAATTGATCCACGTGGAATTATTTATTTTGATTCGTATGGGTTGGCACCACCAAAAGAATGTTTAAAATATGTTAGTACTGCTATGCAAAGTAAGAATTCGATGCGTTCTAAGATCTGGTATTCAACATTACCAACACAAAAAATAACGGATCCGCCGATATGTGGTCGAGAAGTACTCGCTGTACTTGATGCTGTATCAAAATCAACAACACCACCTCATAAAGTCGTGCATGAATATACCACGTTGTCACACTTAAACAGATACTAGTAAATATAATGATAGATA
The DNA here is from genome assembly GCA_016617855.1 of Megalonaias nervosa. Taxonomy (NCBI): domain Eukaryota; kingdom Metazoa; phylum Mollusca; class Bivalvia; order Unionida; family Unionidae; genus Megalonaias; species Megalonaias nervosa. Next base: position 33,926 of record JAECUM010015544.1, read on the forward strand.
TTTATGGAAGATCTTCTCGCAAAGCTCAGCAGCAAGTCGATTTATCTAAATATGCAACTCTTGATCAGCTCAGAAATGAAATCGATGATTTATTAAATATCACAAGTGTGAATCAAAATGAAGTCGATGTTTTTCAGGATAAACAAGGACGATTAAAAACGAGTAATATACAACTGTTAGATGTTATTATACGAATTCCCGTCGCGGTTATTAATAATATCGTTACTTTTGCTGATCAAGGTAAAATACAAGATTCCGGTAAGTCAGTTAACGATTTTATCAAGCGAGCTATTGATTCATTCACCGGTGACATTATTATGAATCGAAATAAAATTATAGATCTTGGAAACCCAGCCGCAGATACAGATGCAGCAACAAAAAAAAATACGTCGATGATCAAGAATCTAAGTACGTATTAGTCAACGGTGGTATAATGCGTGCATTTCTCAACATGAATAATAATGGTATTAATAATCTTAGAACACCAGAATCAGATTTCGACGCTGCAACGAAGAAATATGTAGACGGTAAGGAAATCCCTATGACAACTTCGTTAGTTACAATCAACAATGAAATGACTACACTCAATGCTAATTTTACTAATCACATACAAACTTTCTAAAATTTTCGTAGAAACATAAACAGATCTATTAATGATTTTTTTGGAAGTCCACCAATTGTTGATATCAAACTCTCCGACATTAACATGAAACTCAACGATATTGTCAGTGGAATACCTAGTATTGTTCAAAAAACTAATCTGATTAAAATTCCACACGGACAAATTAAAAATATCGTGTACACAGTAGCATCAGGATCATCAACTGGGTTATACAGGCTATCTGTGTACGGTTTGGAAACTACTGCGGCTACTTCATCATCACCGATTGTATATCATAATCCTCTACTGGTGATGCTAACCAAGGACACCAAAGAAACGTTCACGTTGACATCAACGGAAATGCCCCCGAAACGTTACTGGTGGTGCCTGGAATTCGTAGCTGAAACTGTTTAATTACTTAATTAAATAACGTTTTCATTGTATAATGAATCAAGTGACGGAGTCACTTATCGACGTTCAACGTCACAGATACGCTCAAGTATGTGAGTGTCAAACCAAACTAAAAAATATCATCGACGATTATACAGTAAAAGTAAAAAAATATCGCAGACGTATGGTTGTTATTGATATAATTGTTTACTCAGTTTCCGCTGTTATTGCTGGAACAGGATTATTATTATTATCAACAATAACAATGACAGCACCTGCAGTTGTAACAATTGTCGTTTCATCTTCAACGATTATCGCAGGCATTCTTAGTATTATAGCTAAGAAGATATCTACGTGTACAAATGATAAATTACACGATTACATAATAAAACTACACACAGCAACAACATCTTATTCTAAACTATCATCGTATCTTTCTGCGTACCTCAGCGATGGTAAAATATCTGATGAGGAGTTCGCAACGATAATGAAAACCTACGATTAAGCATTTAGAATGGAACGCAACGCGTTCTCTAGCGATTCTAGTGATAAAGTAACTTGTGATAAGAATGAAGGTTGATTTCCCGAAAGAACGCAATGCGTTCTATTAAAATAATAATTAAATAACGGAGTATTTTAAATAATGTCGGCGTTAAAACTATTACAACAGATCGTCACTAATATAACACCGTCAAAAACTACTATGATATCATTAAGTGCGACCAATCCTGAATTTAGCGTTAACTTTCCAACTGCAATTCCAGCAAGTGAAATAGCATTAGCACAATTATGAGTTTATAATAGCTGGCCAAATATCAGGTCAAAATCGTTTGGTGGACTACCAGCAAACAATTCACTTGTATTTGCGAATAAGAATAAACCTGATGGAACTCCTGATTGGCAAGTTGTTGGAATTTCAACGGGCAGTTATCAAATAGAACAGATTAATGATGAGTTCCAACGCAGAATTAAATCTATTACAGGAAAAGAATCCAAAATAGCAATCACTGTTTACGAACCAACATTATCAGCGGCGATTGAAATAAATTCCCCTGATTATGTTGTAGATATTTATCAAAGTTCCATCAGATCTGTGTTAGGATGGCCTGATGTTCCTCCAGACCAAAAGTCAAATGGAATTCCAGAACCAACCAAAAATCCTGGAAAAGAATTTCTTGGTGGAGTATCATCGTTGATAAAGCGACATAACGTTAAAATCAGACGAGGACACACAGAAATTCATCGTGATCAGGCAATCGTTGAACGATTTAATCGAACACTTGCTGAGCGGTTATTTGGATACCAATACGCAAAGGAAATATCCGCTGACTTTAAGTCCATGGAGAGATCTCGTGAATGGGTTGCAAGGTTACCGAGTGTGATAGCTGCGTTAAACAACGAAGTGACTCGTGCAACTTTTATGAAACCTTCTAATGCGATCACAAAAAAATATATACCAATACAACGTAAATCTTCCCCTCAACCAGTACTAGGTAATGTTACCGTAAGATATTTATATGAACCTAGTGAACTTGAAGGAGGTAGAAAAAGAGCAACTGATCCTATCTGGAGTGTGACCACACACAAAATTTCTAGCGTGGTAAGGTCCACAGGTAGACCTGCAATCTACAGATTAGATTCAACTGCTCCTCAGCGTGGATTTGTACGTGAACAATTACAAATAATTCCTACGGATACACAATTACCACCGCGTTCACTTTTGTAAACATGCAGGGGGTGTCCAGCGCCCCGACGTCGATTACATTCAAGACAGGTCAGCATCACATTTTTGCGTGTGTGACCAAGACTACTATTAATTCTATCAACGGTAAATTGCCTTGGATTATTACTCGAGTACTGCTACAGCATATTACAGTTACAACTTGCACAATGATTATTCTGTTGTGCATTTAGTGTTATAATAAATTCAACATCAATATCAAAATCGCGATTATTTTTTTTTTGTCACATTGCTTATAACTCGCTAATTTTTTATTGATATCGACAAAGTTGTCAGGAATTTCTTCGGTTATTACGCAATCCATGATAACCCGGCCCAGTTGAGATATTCTTCTGACTCGAGACACTGCAAGATAAACTAAATTTGACCACTCAATACGATCATCGACAATTCAAATATTTGTATCGGTAATAGTTAATCCCTGTGACGAGTGAATCGTTATAGCGTACCCTAACGTCCACGGCGATTTATCCATACTTAACGCGCTCTCAACAACATCAACAACAACTAAAACAATATCATTTAACACAAGATTTTGTATTCCACCACCAGGAATCTCAACATCAACATTCTGTCGTCGAGTATCTGCTGGGCGATAACACAAAGGTACAGGTAGATTTGAAAATTTTTCTTTATGTAACGTAAATAATTGTTGTTGAAGTGTATCGCGAACTATTTTTCTACTTGCAACTATCAAATCAGCAGGTCTCCATAAAGTCCAAAAATCATTCATAGATGTTTCTGGAATTACTTTACGCATTATTTCACACTGCATTTTATCTGGCTGTAGTCTTATTAACTTTTTAAACTCTTTTAGTGATTTATCAATAGCTCTATGGTCATCAGTTATTTCTTCGTAATAATCTACAAATGTTTTCTTCCACTCACGTGGAGACGATCCAATGAAAGGTAGTGGTTGACCATGATCGCCACACATCACCACAGCAGTATTCTTCAATAACAGCCAATCAAGAAATATTTTTAATACGTCTAGCGGCACCGTGCATATCTCGTCCCAGATAATAATTTTAGGAATGTATTTCTCACCCATCCGCGATGGAGTCCATGCGTCTCCGCACCATCTAAAGAAACTATGATATGTACACGATTTTACTCCTCGTTCTTTTATTTCCCTGGCGAGTTTATGTGTCAGTGTCAAAACAATCATATCAGAACAATTATTAAATAATTCAATCGCGCGTGTTGTTTTACCTGAACCACCACACCCATTAAGATAAACGGTTTTATGTCTAGCTACAGGATCACATACAGATGGCGCCGATGACAATCCTGGTATTTGATTATTCTTGTAATATGTTTTCGCAATTTCAACGTCGGCAGATTCAGAATAACCAATTATATCTTCACGTTTTATTCTCCATTCGCCCCATGATGCATGATCGTTAATATGCAATTGTTTTAACGAATCCGCATATTTTTTGTTTATATAAAATGAATCTGTCGCGACTCTGACTGCATAACGAGGAAATCTGTTTATCATCGATAATAAATTTATCGAAACGTACGCTAGCATCGAAGATCTTAAATGAGTAAACTGCGGTGACTCGCCATCAGGATAGCTCACAATTGTACCGAATTTAATTCCGTCTGATAAATAAGCATTACTTCGACTTATAAATGTGTTTTTCTCCGTTGTATCAGCAATTATAAAATCGAGTTCAGCATCGTCCATGATTAATCTTGTACACGCTCGTTTATGATCATATGATCCTCCTTGCGTAAATTTACCGATTATTTTTCTGCCGAGATCTTCTGCAAATTTCTCATCACTTTCTCTCCCACATTCACGTATACTATTAGTAATTTTAATAATATCATCTTCAGGATTAGAAAAATCTCTCCTAGCATCATTAAATACATCCGGTTCTAGCAACCAAACTTTTTTCTGCACGCGGTATGATATAATTGCTTCACTTACGTTCAACGACATTAAAATTCCAGCATCAAGCATGTACTTTATTAGTACTATTGGAGCCCAACGTCGTTCTGAAAAATGTCTTCCAAACCACGCATAAACAATCGGATGGAAATCCTCGTAAAACTCGAACGACTCTATACAGGCAAATCCGGTTAAGTCAAAATCTGGTAAAGGTCCGTTTATCGCAACTCTGGTCATCTCGTGTGTCGGATGATCAAATCTCTTAAAATATTCAGAACATTCTCCGTATCCAAGAAAACTTCCAGGATAACATGCTACCATATCAACTGAGATAACGTCATTATAATCGTATTTAGTATTCCACAATCCACCGTGTCCGTATTCCACACAACTGTGTTGGACATCTTCAAGAAATTCCAATCGTGTCGGTTTCCATGAATTTTTCTCCTGAGCGTAGTGAGCAGCAATTGATGGAACGGTAAAACAGTTATTAAGTAATTGTTCAACCTTAATATCATCAGAGGTATATTTTAATGCAAGATTTTTCATTTCTTCGTGGAGAGATTCTGTACGATAAATATCACCATTAGACCGTACAAACTGATCATGATAATCATATTCCGAACTCTGAAACAGCCACACAGATACAGGGTCAATTTTACTGATATTTCTGATAGCATCAAATACATGACCATTATAAAATTTAACCGTTCCATCTCGTGGAAATACCGTTACTGCCACAGTCCATGCATGTGCATTATGATCAATAATATCTATCGAAGCTCCTCTTGATTTATATTTTGGTTTGTACAAAAAATCTCTCCGGTTAACGTCTTCACTGTTATTGGGAATTTTAATTTCTTTCCCAGCTCAGCAACGTCGCTGATAAACGCTCCGTTATCTTTAACTGTTTCTGCCCACATGTTTATTTTTTTACGTCGTAAATCCGTTAAACCGTTTCCGCGTATCGCGTTTGTGAAGTGTTCTGTAACCCGTTCAGCTACGCAATTTATCCTTGACAATTTCATGGGTTTGAGGTCATTGACGTTAGGTTTATTATTTAACGGATATACCGCGTATACAACCGCAGTCACAGGGTATGCTCGTTCGTAATATGGTTTGTCAATACCAGTAAGTATTCCTGGTCTGGAATTTTCACTAAGAACAATATTATTTCCTGACTGCATGTAGACAGAATCACGTTTGTCACGAATAGTCCAAGTGTCATCGTCTGTCTTTACAATAAATTTTATTAAAATAAAATATTTCTGAACAAGGTAGTCAATAATCTCTCTTCCTCGTTTGTCATTCATCACATTAACAGTATTTCAATTCTGAATGTCGACCACACATGAGCCGCACCATCGTCGCGAAATTCCTTTTTGGCTTCACGGATACGTTTTGTTATATCTTTATTCGTTAAAGCTAGATCTTGCATAGAAAAACTGTAGCAGCTGTAGCCATCGCAAGGGTCTTCGTTGATAAATGCATTCAAACGCAGATGCAACTTCATTTGCTGTCTTTGTTGATAGCGGTTCTGCTTCTTGATATCTACTCGCAACGTCAACGACGGTTAACGCGTATCTGTATGTGTATTGACGTCTGCCAGTGTTAATGGTATCGTGTGGTAAAAATAAAATATCTGCTTGATGAACTTCATTAGGGGTACTGACATCAAAATGTGCATACTTAATTTTTTTTAGGTGGACTTAGATAAATTTGCCATATTGCCTGTCGTGCTAACCACGCTGCAACAACATCACGTGAGACTTTTGCTGCTTCAGAAAGTTTACTAATCGCTGTTTTACCTCTCCAATATCCTCTTGGACTATAATAAACAGATTCCATTATTATGATAATAATCAATTGATTAATTACCAGCCCCTAACATTATTTTACCTTTCATACCAGCTTTTACCAGAAAAGCAGCTAATCTTTCTCGAAGTGATTTATCTTTCACATTATTTATGGCATGAATTAATTTTATATCGGCGAGATGTCGTTGTTGTAAATCTTTACTTTTATACGCGACATCATGAATGTGACACGCTTGATCAATTGCGTTTATTGGATACTCTCCAGGTTTTGGTTGGTCTTGGTTATCGAGTCGGATATCTAGACGAGTTCCAGGACCACAATAATTATATCCAGGTAAATGTTTCTCACCAGGATTTTTTGCCCATGGAGCTCCTGGTAATTTACCTAACGAAGCAGCGATATCTCCACCTGTCTTTAATGAAATAAATTTGTATTTTTTTGTACCACATTTCACACACCTGCCTGTAAGTGTGCACCTGTTATTTTTTGTTATTATTGTCGTTAATCCACTGGTGGACGTGGGCGCTCTACATCGAACACAATATAAATCCATATTATTATTATATGGATATAACTGACTTCTCAGCGACACGAAAACAAGAGCCAGTCAAACATCATCCAGCGCTACCAAATTCTATCAGAGCAATTATACTTGGCCCATCTGGGTCTGGTAAAACGCAATTATTACTTAATCTGATAATGCGATGGCTCAAGTGGGATAAATTATATTTAGTAGCATCATCTGTAGATGATCAACGCTGTTACGAAGTAATGAAAGATTTTAATGAAAACGCAAAGTCGCTGACGTGTCCTGATAATGATGCTATTGATTTTATTACCGAGATCGATGAAGCTCCATCCATAGACGATCTTGATGGATGTATCAATAATCTCGTAGTATACGATGATGTAATGCTCGATAAACAATCCAATCCAGCTCGGATATTTTCGCGAGGCCGTCACAAAAATACAGACGTAATTTATTTAACTCAGAAATACACGCAAATTCCTAAAGTAATCAGAGATAATTGCAATATCTTAATTGTGTTTAATGGAGTAGATAATTATACTTTACAAAATATTTATTATACTTGGTGTTCAAGGGACATGGATATGATTAAGTTTAAAAAACTTCTTTTCAAAAGCACAAGCTATTCCGTTCTGATTTATAACGATAAATTTACATGACCCAAGATCTAGATATCGTATAGGTCTGGATAAAATCTTTGGTTAATTACAGCAGCAGAGAAGGTGAACGACCAGCGTTGAGTGACCAACACGTAAAATAAACACACCATAAAAAAATCCCAAGGAGTCAGAGATAAAGTAACGAGATAAACTAACCCTAGAGAAATCTCACGGTCAGTTAGAGGTTGTGGTTTAACGTTACTGACCTAAAGATTTCCTTTTCGTAGAAAGGCTTATTTTTTTTATAAATAATGTCTCAAGCAAAATGGTCTGTTCACCTTCTCTGCTGCTTAATGCGTTTACAAACAGGAAGCCTAGCTTAGCTGGTTCAACATTTAGCTAAGCAGGAAAGAAGAGACTCTAATCTTTTATCTCTAACTGAATGACCGATTTAGAGGTGTGGAAAAACGTTGAGTTAGTTTCGAATGTTTACTGTGAAAGGCAACAAGTCCACATTCAAAGATTTTTCTGGATTCAAAGGCCAGATCAGCAATAGGCCTTTTGAGGTTTGTCTTTTTCACAATCACTGACAAGGTCGACTCGAATTCATTTGTTTAGATTCTCCATGTTTTTGTTCCCAAACAGAACATTGTTCGTTCTCTTGAAAAAGTCCTTCTCAAAGAAATTGGTGGACATAGTTCTCAGTTCCGTATCTATTTCGATATACGGTGCAATCCAAGAGTTCTGGTAATATTCAAGCACTCTGTAGATCTTGCTTACACGAATGCTCAATCGCAGATACGCTGGAGGCTTCGCACGTGCAGTACATAACTTGGTTTTCGTCCTAAGACTTGGCATCAATTTTGGTGCATTCAGTAAATGTGTGTCGGGATTTATTAAGGATCGAGCACATATACCGAGATCCAATCTCCGACAAAACTTCCAAAGCTTCTGGGGTCATTGGATGATTATCGTTAGCATCATGTAAATGTTCAGAATATTCAAGATCAACTTCAAGGAAGTATCCAAGGTCATTGTTGATGTTGTGATTGCATACTTGTTTTTACACGTCAAGTTTTGTGGGGCCAATCCACTGAAACCCACCAGTCGGAATCTTTGCTAGCCCATTGAGATTGTTTGTATACAGAAACATGATGTAACTGTTCAGACCACCAGAAAAATACTTGTCCACTTTGGATTGTTGGCGCACACATCTGTGACTCACCAAAGAAATTCCGCCAAGAAGGGATCGCTCAATTAAAAAAAAACAGATGCCAGTCAACGTCTATGAGCAATTCCAACTCGATCTTGGTTTTAGACAACAACACATCCCAATTTCTCAAACATATCAGTGAGCAACAACACATGAGTGCGCAGATAACGATGTTTTGCATTCGAATGCGGACCTAATGTTGTTTGCCTGCTAGTTTTCTTTTCTAAGATACCTTCACGAGCGAGCGATGAATAACAAGCTTCTATCAGTGGCCACTGAGTTTCAACAAACTAGTCCCAGTCATTCATTTACACGTAGGGGTACACACCTTTCATCGTCAATATGTCTTTCATTGGGGCGCTAGCACCCTGTGGACAGTATTTACAAGTAATTGCAAGGATTTTTCCGTGTCGATGGGCATCACGCGTATCTGAGTTTGATGTCGAGGCTGCTGCTTGAATTATTAAGTGACTAACATACCTTTATGTATATCTATAATTTTTGTGCATAGGTTATAGTTTTATATTATTTGAGAGGTTGTTTGTATTATTCAGTGGAAATAGAAAGTGCTCATTGGACTATAATACTAATTTGGAACTATTGTGAATTATTCATTGAGTTCCATTCGACGCCATTTTAAAACGCCAGAACGTTTGTCAGACCAGTATACTCCAAGACGTGAAATCTATCTAGAACCATTTCTGTATTTTGGAATTTAATATAACATTTTCGGGATTATATTGGATTCTGTTCATCATAAAGCTTCATTTATTAACATTAATGATTAAGGTGTGGATTTTAAAAACACTTGTTGGTTTTGCTTTTTCCGTTGCTTAGTTTATGACAATAGAGGCTTAACATATACCCACGCTGGTTAGAAACACTACACTACTGTTTTGTTTGGGTAAATTATCAACTGTAGATTACTTGCGTTTCTGTACGGTGTCGCTGTATGCGTCAGAAATGTGGCAGTGATCATAGACTTGAGCAACAGTGGAAGTAAAAGATTCTTCATATATCCCAGCAAAAATGAGTAGCTACGAAAAACTCAAGAATATTATCACCGTACATAAACAAGTCAGCAGGTCAATAAAGCTGTTGACGAACCGATTTCGCGGTAACCATTAGCAATTTAATAATCACATCAACTGATTCCTTGCCACGATAAAATATTGGTGGTTCAAGTTACCGTCACACCTAAATATTATGTAACAAAATCTGCCTGGTTCCTGGTTAACGACTTGTATTGTTTGACTAGACATATTTGTATCTATGGAAGCAGAGCTTTCTACTGGAACTTCAAAAAATTCAAAGTTCGCGTATATATTGTACGGAATTTTCATCTTTCGTTGCACTGCAGTGAATTTGATAACGATTTTGCATGGTTCTAGCATTATTGTACCATGCGGTCTTGTGCAAATGCTAACGCTGTAATAGTCATGGTCGGTGATCAGTTGTTGGCTATTGAATACATGCACGCAAAGTCGGCAAGGACATTTAATATTGTGATTATTGCTGTGTCGATTAAGCAACCGAGCAAGATTTGTATTCATTCCTTCATTTTACTCAGCAACACCAAATCAATTCGAGTTCGTCCATGTTGCCCGTAGGGGGATAATGCATGCAGATAAATGTCTTTATCACAGGTGAACACACTCACAGAGATTCCTTTGTTAAGTGTTTCAAATTTGTTCAGTGTGGTCTTAGTAACCTGCATTCGATATTACGAAAGTTGGATTCACCCAGGTAATGCCGGTATTATCAAGGCAGGTCTTTATTATAAGGTGCCACATATCGCTGTGACAAAATTGTTCATTTAAAACATCAACTGTTAAATTTCTTTGCGTTTATTACTGCCTTTGAGGGAACCCACTCTGGTGTTGGTATGTATTTGGATCCACGAAATGGCTGTTATGGGGAAAGATGTACCTCTTCGTGAGCTTAGTTTTCGATGATCCATCCGGATCCTGCATTGTCTATTTATCCAATGTCTCAAGAATCTCTTCAATGCCTATGTCAGTTTCATTATTGATGGCGATGATGTCGCTACGAGTCAGGATTGTAAGAGCACCGCTGTGAATCCACGGTCTTGCCATTTCAAAACCATCATTGCCGCAACTGAGCGGCACAGCCTGCAGCGTATTAAGGACAATATCTGTTTTAACTCCAGAGTCGCCACAATTTGTAACACCGATGTGATTCCAGGTTTGTAAACAACTGTCGAGCGTATCTGCCTGATTTGTATAATGATGTGATAATCACCACGTCATTTTTTAGCTCACAACATCACTTCTGAAACTGAATTCAGGTGCTTGTAATTGCTGTGCTTGGTCACGAACATACTCAACGGCCTCAGTCGCAATAGCAGATTAATATGATTTTGTTCATCCTTGATACGACGACGGTGCTTTTCATCTTCAGTATGACTATGGTGTTATTCATCCTTAATGTGTTTTAGCAGATGGCAAGTTTATATAATGGAAAACTTTCTCTGATCGTCAATAGCTTGTTTCAATTTTTGTGCTATACCAGGATCAAAACATACAAATGCTTTGACCCTATTTATTATTTCAAATAACTCTTTATCAGTTTTTGCAGTCATAGGTACTAGTGACAGATTTGGCGTTTGGGCATATTTCTGCGTGTTTCACGAGCCTTATAATATTCATCAAATCAACGAGACCGGTAGAGTTGATTACGTTGTTTGACTCCGATGCCATACTTAAGACATGGCTGAGAGCCTGGACCAGTACATAACACTAGCATATGTGTTTTTACAGTATTCATGACATGTTCCGCAACAAAGTTCATATTTTCATATATGGTTTCGTCCCAATGCCATTGACTTTGTTATTGAAACTGCAATGCTGGTTCACGCAATGCAAGCTTATATAGCTTAATTAGCGATTGATTCATCACTGTTGGCTGTCTAATAGCCCTATACAGTCTAAGTAATGTGCATACATTTTTACAGCTTTCGTAGATTAATCATCGACTGGTTGTGCACTTCTGTATTCCTCTTGATTGTTAAATCATCAGGGATAGAGGCCGCGGCTTCAGTCCAGAACTCAAAAGGGAAAAAGCCAAAGAGCTAAATTTGACGCCGCTTCCGTTCATACCGATAGGTGCCGATCGCGAATACTTAATATGATCTAATTTTTTTTTTCTTCAGAAAATGCATTCTGTTCGATTTGCAATTCAGGTTGTACGATATTTCCCAATCGCGGTTGGTGTAACATGGGGTTCTGCAGGTGGTGTAGACCATAACGAAGGAGGTAACACTGTCTGTTTAAACAGCACTCGATTTTATTACTTTAGGAAGATATTGAATTCTCATACGAGTTTTGTAAAAGATAAACGATCTACTAAGTTGAACAATAAATCGTCTATAAGAAGTTTATAATGTTGACAAAATTTCCAAGAATTTTCAATAAATGTGGATCTATAGACAATCAACATTGCGTCATAATGTATTATTGATCTTCAGTTTATAGGCTGTAACCTTGAAGGTAACTAAATTTATCTCAGAATTTACGTAAGCTTCTCCACGGTTTATTTTATTTCATTGTGATCAATTTTTGCAAAGTACAAAATAGAGGTAAGACATTTATATCTATATTTTGGAAGATAATTAGTCTCTCATTAACCAGTTAATCCAACTTTCCCTCAGGGTACTTTTTCCATTGGGACACATGAATTTGTTCAAATGGACATAAAGTGATGTGATATTGCATAATAAACACAATTAGGTAATGAGTTAAGTAAAAACCGGAACGCTTCATTGATTTCCTGGTATCTAGTTTATGTTTGTTTTAGTTCTTATTGCCATTAGACACGCAACACAATCATTGTGTCGACCGACTACCCTGTTGTGAATGGAAGGAAAGGTACCTTTTAGCTATAAATAAACCTCTTAAACGAGATCATATGTAGTAAAACTTGTTTGTAATGGTGAAATATATTCACTTCAAGATCCGCGTGAAGATGTTTATGTTCTTTGTTCTTTCATTAGCGTGTTTTTCTTCATTGTAGCAGTCTTGATCAACGGTTAAGATCAGCAATTGAATCTGGGTTATGTATGTAACAGTTTGCTTTATAAACAATCTTTTCCTGGAACAGAGCTGTATATGCCAATACCAGTATAATATTTTTTATACGACGTCTTAAATAAATATTTCGTGCTTAATTATATAATCCCGTACAGAAAAAAGCATAATGACATTGTTTTGATCTTACATTGTCTTGTTTTAACATGATTTTATTGGTTTAACTCAACGTACGTTAGACCTTACTCTATAATAAAGCTTTGACTTTCCTAACATATCCTTTTAAATTATTAAACGCTAAAAATATCCTTAAAAACAAATCCAAAACGAGGCTAAGCTAGGCACCCGCTTATAGATTTGTTAGAACCAGGGAACCAAATTATGGCAGATAAAGGTTTTGTTAAAATTAAAGAGAAAATTAGTTTAATAAACAAATTAACAGAATATCCCATACATAAAATGACAGAATTTTATATTGTTTAGACACGATTCTTCCATATTATGTTTACTTTATCTAATGTCTGCATTTACATATTGGGTGTTAAAATTCATCCATCTTCTAACACCACCAAAATAATATTAATTATAATCAATGAAGAAGTTCACATAAATAAGGGACCAATTTGTGATTGGAGGCCGGGTGCTTTGATTTTTTAATATATATATGTGTGTGTGTGTGTGTGTGTGTGTGTGTGTGTGTGTGTGTGTGTGTGTATATGTATATATATATATATATATATATATATATATATATATATATATATATATATATATATATATATATATGAATGGCTTTCAAACAGCTTTGAACAAATAATCCTGCTGTTTTGTGGGTAAATATATAACTGCCAGTCTGTTATTGAAACAAAAAAAAAATGTGTTCGTATGAATAAAATCGTATATCCATATTGTCAGTTGACAAATGATTCAGAAAAGAATAAAATATGTCATTTAAAGGGAAAATCCCAGTCCCTCCCACCCCCAGGCACTAAAAGCAGCAAGCACCATAACAACAACCAGGTTGTGCACTTCTGATACAAATTAAAATGCAAGCATACCGACATGTACCCAAAACTATTTAAAGCACACCACAAAGTCTCTACTGGTTTGGGGGACGTGGTTGGTTAAAAGGGCAGTTTGTGTCACTATGCACATTTTGTAAATGTTTTATTCTGACCGCGTGTTTTGACCACAGTATTGATTGATCATAGCTGTACATTTAAACCATACCTAATCAGAAACAAAATTCATGCTTTAAATAGTTTCTTTTCTCTATCGTTAACTTGTATTTTGTGTGCTGTAGAGAAAAGGACACTCAAGATAGGACGTAAATCAACTTACGTTTAAGAGAATGGACATATCAAGTAAGTTTTCGTCATTATAATATATACAGTGGTAATTCTATAATATAAAATATTCTTACGCAAAAGGAAACAATCTCTATAAAATACATTACATTCATTGCAGCTGCGATCAATATATTCTCTCGCAAAAGGAATCTACATAATATATTATTTGCAGTATAGTCGCGATCTGCCTAGCTTAGCCTCGTATTCGCGATATATTAATATTCATGAGGATCTCATTAAGAATGGTCTATAGCCTCAATGAGAAATGGAACATGTGTGACGTCACGGTACTGGACGCTAGGGGAAAATGGCAACAGTGTTGCAATTGGTTGACCTGAATCGGGCAGCGTTTTTATATGCTGTGAACAATGAATGCGAAGCAAAATGTCCAGCAAAATATACTATCAATTACACCATAAAAATACTGTCCATCACACAGCTATACCATCCAACATCCTAATACCATTCAACACGCCATACATACACTATCCCAATACGTGTTAGCTTAGAGTATAAGAGAAGTAGATTAAATCTCACATTTTATCCATCACACCACAAAATTTCCATCCGCCACCCAACTATACCATTTAATACCCTTACACACACTATCCCAATACGCCATGTGTTGGCTTACAGTGTAAGAGGAGGAGATGAAATATCCCAAACATATTCTCATACACAATATATACCATCAAGCACCCTATAAAAATATTATATCATGTATCACCCCACACATTATCCAAAAACTCCTGTGTTAGCTTTAGAGTGTAATGGAAAGAAAGGAAATGAAATCAAATAAATAATACTATCCATCACACCACCTATACCATTCAACATCCAAATACCATTCAACACCCCATACACAAACTATTCACAAGCGCCCTGTGTTAGTCTAGAGTGTAAGAGAAGCAGATGAAATCTCACAAAACCTACTATCCCTGACACCACCAACAATACTATCCATTACACCATATATACCATCCAACATCTTAATACAATCTTCCACCCCTTACATACAAGCACTATTCAAAACTTCTCTACCCATCATTATATGGTGTCAGTGCTTGGGTGTGAGCGTATTTATCTAAAGTTTAAAAAAATCAACACAACAACAATGGTGGATCAACAGACTGTCATTTTTCCCCACTTGCATGCCTAAAGCACGTACGTGAA
>JAECUM010015545.1:0-13973 GCA_016617855.1 Megalonaias nervosa
CCATAGCTACTTATTATTATCTGCTAATTGTTTATCTTTCTATTTGTCAGTCTTTCTCTTTGTCTGCCTGTCTGTTTCTTTGTTTGCTCCATGGTCAAATCTAGGATTTATTTATATTTTTGAATTGGTCAAGTTATAAGCATAGAGTGGTTGGTTTTGCCTAAGATGGACACTATACTCATTGCTGTCACATACAACTGTATTTTTTAAGCCAGAGTGAAGATAATTCAACTGGCTCTTGAATTCCATCCGGAAAAAACAAAAAAAGTAACATGTAAGCAAGACATCATAGGAAGGCAGACATAGTGACAGAAAGTGACATGTAAGCAAGACATCATAGGAAGGCAGACACAGTGACAGATGTAAGCAAAACATTGCAGGAAGTTAGACAAAGTGACAGAAAGTAACATGTAAGCACACCAATATAAGTCAGAGTGGAAGATAAACTCTTTATTTATTTTATACTAGCCAGGCCATTGAAAAATCACATTCAAAACAATTTTCTGTGTTATGTCGCTGTGGTCTCAAACTAAGTAACACAAAAGAGCAAAAGCTATCAAATTTTGTAAAACTCAACTAATAATTTACTTCCTTAGAATAAGATGTGAAACTTAAAGTATTGTGACTTGATCCCAATATAGTACTAACATTTCAAAAGTATTGAGCATTCCAAATGAATTCCATTAGTGTTCCAAATTAATTCGACACTTGTATGTGTTCATGTGAACATAGCCTGGAATATACTTGATATTCTAACAGACTTGATATATCACAATAATATAATAATCCAAAATATCTTTTGATGAATTTACTGTAATTTCAAGGTAGTAATTTGGTGTGAACAATGATCAGTGAGCACTTTGTAATTCCTGTGAATAATTTAAATAAATAAATTAAAACTTCTCAACTGAACACAACTTGATTCTACTAAAACTGATATCAAGATATGTAATGACTTTTTGTGACTTAAACAACATTAATATAAGTAGCTAAGACACAATTTCAGAATGAGGATAAGGGACAACATAATCAAAATATCCATCAAATTTCAAGCAAAGTATGTTTTTAGAAACTTCTAAGGTCAGAATCAAGGATGTATTCAGAACATAAATCTAGTAAACATGTTAACCTCCAAGTAGTAATTATCTTAATATAGAAACTAAATCATATACACATATTAGGTAATATGTTGTTTACAACAAAAAAGATGGAGCAGTGAAGCAGGCCTCTATACTAATTACTGACCAAGGGCAATCATACACTATAGGTATACATAATATCTGATACACAGCTCATAGTAGTCTCCCTTGAAAATACCAGCAGACCTATTACAGCATTTCACCGTCTATAATGCAAGCAGGGTCAATACAGTATACATTCCATGAGATCAAGGGGACTAATACAGTATGTCACCCTCTATAATGCAAGCAGGGTCAGTATGGTATACATCCAATGAGATCAAGCGGACTAATACAGTATGTCACCCTCTATAATACAAGGAGGCCCAATCCAGTATATATCCCATAAGTACAAGGGACATAATACAGTATTTCTCGTATAAAACAATGTTCTGATGAAAAAGAGTCAGACCTATTACAGTATTTCTCACTCTATAATGCATCGGGGCCTAATACAGTATATATCCCATGATAAGATCAAGGGACCTATTACAGTGTTTTTCCCATCATACAACCTGGAGCTCTGTTACCATAATTCTTCCATGAAAATACTATCACATTTACTGGTCACTAATAATAACCACTTTTATACGATGCATCACTATTGCTTCACATCTTCTCTAGATGTATTCAATATTAGAGCTACACAAAATGTGATAGGTGTATGTCTGTCTGCAATCTGCATGCTAAAAATATAACCAATATGTTAACACATATAAAACAACACCATCCTACCATTAAGAGACTTCCTCAAGATTAAGAAAAGCCATCATGTTGATACATGCATGTGCATCAATAATGTATCATATCATATTATGCAGCAGAGATGGATCATTTCAACCATAGTAGCATATATATATATATATATATATATATATATATATATATATATATATATATATATATATATATATATCAACACATTCTACCATACCATCATCTATATTGCAAAATCATTTCAGCAAACAATCATCACTCCCACATTATCCAAATATGTAATGACATTGCTAGAGTTGTATGATCCCCACCCCAATCCAATCACTCTGTATGCACAGACTTACAGATGTGTTTAGATTGGAACACAACATTGACTCAATGATCACATATTCTCTCTCTCTCTCTCTCTCTCTCTCTCTCTCTCCTTTATTGTGCTGGACTGTACTCTGCTATACTGTGTTGTGATGTATTACATTGCATGCAATATATTACATCATATTGTATGGTATTATACTGTATTGTAAACTGCATTGCAATATATTGTATTGTGTTGTGTTGTATTGCGTGTGTGTGTGTGTGTGTGTGTGTGTGTGTGTGTGTGTGTGTGTGTGTGATTTAGAGTTTTAACGTAGCTTTAACAATTTTTCAGTCATATCGCTACGATCTCTTTCAATTTGACAGTTTACAGTGATGTGTAGCACTGGGGCATCATGCCGCAGACATGTAGCATGATGCCCCACCCAGTCACGTTATTCTGACACCAGGCCGACCAGTCCTAACACTAACCTCTTAATGCTGAGCGTCAAGCGAGGCAGCTGTCAGTACCATTTTTTAAAGTCTTTGGTATGACTTGGCCGGGGTTCGAACCCGCGACCTCCCGCATCCGAGGCGGACGCTCTAACCACTAGGCCACCGGAGCGGTGTGTATTTTATTGCATTGTATTGTTTTGTATGGCATTACATGGTTTTTTATATTGTTATTTTTTATGTTGTGTTGTACTGTATTGCATTATAATGTATTGTATTGTATTGTATTATATTGTATTGTATTGTATTGCATTGTAGTGCAATAAAAAATAATTAAAACATATAAAAGACAGTATAAGGAGAGATTTAAGGGTAACAAGTTCAGAAGCGACTTTTGTTGTTTAAAACTTGTAAGCAAATGGTATATGATATAGGCCATTAATTTGGTGTTCTGGCAGCTGAGTAACTGTCCAAGGGTAAAATGTAGAGAGGAGTTGATGATGTGGAGAGAGGTCTTAGAGAATTACGATAGCAAACATCGAAATAGTACTACTTCTAAACGCTTTAAGTCTCAGATATTCTAGTGTTTTTAAATAGGTAGATATTTTGCTGTCATCAACTAGTTATCACTATTATTATTATTATTATTATTATTACTTCTCCTCCTGCTCTTTAGCATGTACAGGCAGTAGTGGTAAATGACATCTGCGCTATGGATAGCTAGGTCGGGATATTATTACAAATTATTTTTGATTTTTCTTGTATTTTCCTTCACTGATATTTGTATCGTCCTCTTTGTTGCTAAAGCAATTTTCTTTCGCACCCGAAAAAAGCTCTCACCATCACTGCTGAAATTTATGAAGACCGATAAATACAAGCTGGCTGAATAGGCTATTGTTCGTGGTCCTCATATTATTCACTGTTGATTCGTCTTCCTTTTCGTCGTAGTCGCCATCGTATGCATACAATTAATTTTATATTGCTCTCTCACCTGAATGACAGAGAAGCAAATATTGTGGGAAACAAATTAGAATTTTAAATTAGTTTAAGATAAAAAGAGGAAATTGCCAGTACGTAACAGTGGATGATTTAATGAATTATTTCCCACATCGCACGCACTAGTAAACATACGCTTGTACATCTTCATATTTACGTTTACTAACATAATTATGTCAGTTTCGTCATGTTCACATATTTATGAAATTACATACATCAATGCAACTCAAAACCGAACTGACACATGGTAAACGTGCACCGTCAATAAATATCAATATGTATATGCCATATTAAAACATACAGATGTGTGTATTGTAACTTTTGTGCAACTTTTGGCCCTGACATTATATAATGTATATTATCCTTAAAACTGTTACTTCAGTTTGGATGATGTCTATTTGTAAACGGCTCCATTGTTCTGTTAGCATTATTTATATGCAAATGCAAATCTCTGTAAGCCTAAATATATATCCGACGAACTATTTTTTTCGAGACAAAGTGAAGCACAATCATCGCCACCAAATCATAAATCATATATATATATATATATATATATATATATATATATATATATATATAAACTTTAAATTCTGTGCATTTATATGTGTTGTATTGTCATAAGCAATTTTGAAGACACAGAAGAAGAAGAAACCACCAACCGTAAATTTGCGATCAATTTATCCTTGCACATGCTCGAACCGGCGAAGGAAACCGGGATGGCAGAGTAGACAAAAAATCTTGTTACCACAGAACCATCCGGGTCATCTTTATATAAACAGTAACTTTAAAATATAGTTGATACAACTATCTTCCTTACATAAAACAGGGTTGACTTTTATCCTTCCCCAAATACATAGGATTTTATTATTTTTCCTCCCATGTTTTCTTTTAAAATCCATTCTCTCTCTCTCTCTCTCTCTCTCTCTCTCTCTCTCTCTCTCTCTCTCTCTCTCAGCTTACCTATTAATTTACCTATAAAACAATTCCATGTAATCAAAATATGATAGAGAGAGAAAGAGAGAGATTTGTTTACTATCAGTTTTTATACCTTTCTCGTTTAGTCTTTAATTTCTTTCTTTCTATTTGAACATAGTTCTAGAACGCTAGAAACCAATAATGGCTATTTTCGGAAAACATTTATGTTATCTGGGTCTTACGTTCAAATATAATTACTCTGCTGTTAGAGGAAAGTATGGGTTGTTTTCATCGAGCCCATTCAATATCGATATTTCCAATATTACCTCTACAATCCATTTAAAGCAACAAGTCGACTTTATACGTTTCTAATTCAAACATATTATGGTCTTAAATGTTAACTTCAAGCAGTTACAAGAGTGCTTTTTATTCAGATTAAATGTATTTGTTCTTTTCAAGTGAAGTGAACAATGTTGACGTGATGGGTCTCAAATATCGTCATATTGTATACACGACGTAATTATTTGCTAAAGTTATTCAGCTCAGAATGGTGCAATAAAGAGCTTGGTGTTTTGTTTATTGAATATTGCTTTGTGTCTATTTCTATTCGTTTGGTTTACACTCCGTAAAGCATGGATGAATAGAAGGATACATGTACTGACCTATAGGTGGGTGCATATGTAGATCGATGGATTAGTTTGCTGAGTAAAAAAAAATCAGTTGGTAGAAGCAAACCTAAGAGTATAAAAGTTGTTTTCGTACCAAACCTTGGGTGACTAAGGTCAGTTTATTGAGATGAAAACAGGTTTTGTACGATTTTTCTCATTACTTTTCTTCTCTTGGTCCAGCCTGAAAATAAAGGGGAAGGTAAACAAAAATTAGTTCATAAGAGACTGACAGATTTGACTATATTTCAAAGTTTGAAACAAACAAAAACAGCATTCTGAATGTAAGAAAATAGTTCTTTCTCAATCATGATCACATATAGTAAGACAAAAAAAAAAAAAAAAAAAAAAAAACGGGCAAAACGGGCAAAAGCTTACTTGGGTTCATTTATCTCTTTTCGATTCAAGGCAAGGTTTTTGCTGATAATTTCCCTTTAAGTTTTGTACAAACGATAAAGAAACTTAAGTAGCAACTATTTAACTAATCTATAGGCTGGAACAGTTCAAGTGCTTGGGGTGAGTTCCAAAAATTTCAATTGGGCCCTAACTTTAATATTAAGGGCGCCAAAGCAAAAGTCTATATGTTTTCATGGTGTTTGTAATACCAGTAGGTGTACTTTTTTACCCAGAAGTGGTCCGGACATCCCCTAACCGCCATTTGAATCTACATTTGTTTTTTCTCATTGTCTGAGCGAATCCGACTTCTTCGATCGATTGTTTCCCTGTTCGCTAACACTTAAAACCAACGTCAGGCAATCCGAAGTATTTCACATGATTGTGAATTATGATGAGACTGTGGTGTGTTGCTTGGTATTGAAAAGACATTGGTCAAGTTTGTGTTTCAACTAAGAAGTGGGCTGATGACTCTCCCTAACCTTTGTTATGCCCATTGAGCCATCTATACGACAATCCAACCAATCAATTATTACTTTACCATAGCTTTCTCCTTAACAAATGAGATGCCAACATTAAATTATTCAAATTAAAAAATAAAAAAAAAAAAAAACGAAACCACGATTTATCTTGTCTCCTGCTGAGTTGATTACATTCAGCCGATAATTACGGTGCGCAAACATTAGAACGATATTTGAAACCTAATTATACTCACTTCAAGCGCTGATCGTTGTCAACAAGAATGTGCGTAAGGCATTTGAAAAGAAGGAATGCCTTTGAGAAAAACTGAATGAAAGGAACTGGACGACCTGTTTTTTGGTACATAGTACAGACCTTGGTATGCTACAATGGAGGAAAGTCTGAAATGACATTGGCAATAATTGGACAATATGCTTACATTTGAGACTACTTGTCATGAAAACGCTTGACAAAATCAACCCGTTATATCCTGACACGACACTACATTCCATGTAAACCATCGTCATAGATACCAATCGATGTGTTTTGAGGAGAAATATTTTAACTTTTACAACATCAGTATACAACCCTAATGTTAAAAAATGCTGACTAAATGTAATGAAACAGAGCAAATGAGAAAGAAAATAAAGACTATGACAAAGACATGATTTAGAAAAAACCCACCAATATTTCGAATGAACCTATATAGAATTGCCTGATAAAATAAATATTAGATTAACACAGAGAGAGAGAGAGAGAGAGAGAGAGAGAGAGAGAGAGAGAGAGAGAGAGAGAGAGAGGAAAACACGTTTGGAAAATTATAGAACTAAATCGAAATGGTAGAATTTAAAACAGTTTCGTGGGTGGAGTGCCTATTCATCAATCATATAACAAAGTAACGTTTGATATTAAGATGAGCTGGATAGCAGAGTGGTTGCACACATGCTTCACACTTCTGCAGTTCCCGGCTTCTGTATCGGTTCCAGCATGCAAGAGGTCTGAGGTCGGTGATCTTTTATGGTTTCCTCCACGAACAAGGACCAAAGTAGTCCAATATATGAGCTATCAAAAGTGTTTAGTATTAGTTATATTGGATGATTTGTTTTTAACGGAACTTTCAGTACTTCATCTGGACATATCAAGCAGAGAAATTAGGAACGATGTACATTTCCCAACGATATATATAAGCAGCCAATCCCGGGCGGGTATCGAACCCGCTACACTTGGATTTAGAGCTGATAAAATGGCAGATAACTACGTTTTCCAAGGTCAAGCAGAGGCAACCAAAATTTATACAGAATTCATCTGAAAGTACAGAAGACTGTATATTATGTTATGTATTTACATGCTGAAATTTGCATAAGGTCCACATTTTCACCTGTCCCAATTTACTTTTGCACTTCCTCAGGAGTTGGCGCAAATTTACCCGCCATGCAAATTTAGGTGTGTAAATCCATTGACGCGACTAAATTTTACACGTCATGCAAATTTATATAGGTGTGTATTTTATTTGAAGTTAATAAATTTACACGAATGCAACTTGAGGTTAGTGTGTAAATTTGTAGAGATAACTAAATTTACTCGCCATGCATCAGTTGACCTGCCAACATTTATACTCCATGAAAATTTAAATAGATGTTTAAATCCATTCATATGACTAAATTTACATGAGTGTGCAAACCTATTCATGCGAATGGGTTATTAAATAATATATTTCTGTAAACCATAATATTGCACAAAACTACTGCTCTTATTATCATCGTCGTAATCGTCATCATCAGTATAATTCTTCTTTCTATTATTATTATTGTTACTTCTATTTTCAAAGACAAAACATAAGCATATATGTCTTCGGTTAACAAAGTACATTATAAACATATTTCTTTGTTTAAAACATACAAATGTATTGAAGATCCATTATCCAAAAGTGTACACTCGTAATTTTTTATTGGAAATTTGTGAAACCAATCCGTCTGTCTGTCACACACACACACACACACACACACACACACACACACACAAGAAAAATGTGTTGGCTGCTGAATAAATATCAATAATAAATTTACGCTTGGACACCCCGCCATTTACCTATTGCTATCGGATAACACATCTACCAAAACTTTCTGAATAGATACAAATAATTTTGCACAATTACGAGGAAGAGTGTTACCTTGTGTCTTTCCAAATAAACTTATCAAACTACTACATTAAAGAAATTAGTAGACTGTACCTAAAATAATATTTCACGGTAAAAAAAGGCCAAAATATAAAACAGGCGGTCATTTTTTGCCACTTCAGTTCATTTATAATTTATCCAAGTTAATTACAAAAATGGCGATTTTACGAATGTACAAACATTTTGAGTGCAAATTTATCCCCTTTATTGAAAAGGGAGGCAGATGAATATAACAATGGAGATAAACCATATGATATGAAGTCTTAATTTTGTATTTCCTGATATTTAAGATAATCATATTTATATACTGTTGAGATTCAGCTAAACTTGATTTTTTTCATGAGCTTAGTCTACATAATATCAGTTGCCTTTAGAGACATTGTTATCACGACTTTTCTAAAACAGACTATAAAACTGTCCTTGCTCCTCTTCTAAACTGCTGATGGAAATAGCAACAACTGATGTATACATTTCAAAAGCCAGATAAATAAATGGTAAATCTATTCAATGGCATGCACAGCAAAGGCTTACAACTTGATATTGTTACCATGAATTTTCTAAAACGGATTATACATCTGAAAATATTTTCCATTCTTTGTCTTGTCTTAATTTTTTATGCTTACACTTCCCAGTAAAACAATCAGATGCAGATTGGATTTCCACCATAGAGTCAATCACACATATGCCCATCCTTAAATTTTGAAACAGCACTTAATGGTTGAAATTTGCTGCCAAAAGAAAGTACAACTGAAATCAATGAATTTCCAGAAACATATCCAATACAGACCTGTGCTTTGAAACTATAACAAGGAATTTGAAGTCAACATAAACCTGAACATCATTGATGTACAGGCATTACTATTATTAGTGTCTACATCGATCTTACAAATTCATCAATATAAAACAATGGGATGAATCAAGATCTGCTGGCACACTATATGATGGCAGTCCTACAATATAATATGTCAACATGCTATGTATTATAGGGGACAGTCCTACAATATAATATGTCAACATGGTATGTATTATGGGAGAATCCATGTCTTACAGCCATAACAATAATAATAATAATAATAAATCCGTGTCTTAGTGCCATGATAATGATGGGGGAATGTGCGTCTTACTGCCATAACTATGAAGAGGGATTCCTTGTCTTAATGCCATAAAAAGGACGGAATTATTCTTGTCTTACTGCCATATAAATTATGGGGAATTCATGTCTTACTGCCATAACAATGTGGGCATGCGCGTCTTATTGCCATAATGATGATTATTGGATTCTTCGCCAAGTTTATGTCATGTTTGCTGCAACATGATCCCTAACCAGATTAATGTATCAAGATACTGCTGAAACGTCTGCGAAAACGTATGTAGCATTTTATACGCCTCTTTAACTAATCCACATATGACATTCAAGCTAAATAGTGATTTAATCCTTTTGTGACATCACAAACAGAACATGGGTCTAGCATTTTAATTCCATCATTAGCCATAGATGTGAATCCTTTCACAATAGTATATGTTTCAAAACTGTGTGGTTTCTAATGGCATTATATAATATCCCACTCTAATCATTTAACAGCGAATCCCTGTGTTGTCATCGCATATTGACCTGTCTGGGAGCTAACAGCACTGCAGCTATCAACTCAGGATGCAGGCTTGGCAAGCGAAGTGTTTATGTGAATTTACGTGTGCTACATGTGTGAAAAACATTATCATTGGGGAAATTACATAGAGCATCTAGAATGGATTTCAGACCTACTTACCAGAATTGGTCAACAGTTTGAATGCCCTTTATTATACTACTAGCTAGGCTCTTTCGCAACGTTAGCTATTCTATAATTCATTTTCAAACAATTTGATCTGGGTTAATTTGCATTTTTATATTAATTTCAATTTTATTTAACTTTATTTTAATTTCAATTTGCTTTTATCATATTGTGTTCCATTCTTAGCACATGGAAAGGTTCACATATGCGCGGACAAACACATTTTTCTCTGCGTAGGAAAATAAAACAGTAACGGATAAGACATACATTATGTGTACGTATGTGTGTGCTATAGACAAATAAGTAGCATCGATTATGGCCACGTGAGCATAATATTGGCTATTAAAAATATCATAAAACATCTCATTTCCCTATATTATGATAGATTTTTAAACTGTTAATGTCGTTGAATACTTGCTAATGACCATTTAATTTCACCGAGGCATCTTGACATACTATTGTGTTTTTTTCTTTCTATTTTATAATCGTTGAGGTCTGTCGTACAGTTTTCAAACTTGCATTAGCTAGACTGAAGGCATGCCAGGGTAGGGTTGGTAATTCAGTGATACAGTTCCAATTGTTCTTTAGTAGTAAGTTATTGTATCTCGGTGGTATATTTATCTAACTTTAGCAGTGAATCTAAAGTCACCCACACTAGTTTAACATCATATTCAGAAGAGAAATTGATATCTTTGTCATAACAGGCGTTCTTGATTGTATTTTTATACCTAGAACAATGATCTCAAACATATCAGGTTTAGCTACCAATTTGATTTACTAAGAACCATTTGATCAGATGTATGAAGCCAGTTTCCATTTTAGAATTAATTAGATTAAAAAATTAAGCTACAAGCAGCTAAATATTAAAGGTTTGCTGAACATACGCTGGCGTGTTCTTATCGGAACTCTTGTACAGACCAGATGAATCTATGAAATAAAATGCCATTGAACAATAAAATTAAAATTAAAACAATTAAAGTGTGTGGGTCAATATTTTTTCCCTGACGAATATCGTTACTCTTTGATGGAAATAATGCCAACAACTAATATAATTACATTGTCGATTTCAAAGCCTACTATACAACTGGTGCTGATCCAGGTATGTCCACGGAGGTGGGAAGGGTTGGTGGCTTAAAGAGATACGCAAAACGTATGTGTGAAGGAACAACCTGATTTTTTTCCAGGGCATAATTTTAACCATCTGACTGTTTCGTGCTGGGGGAAAGGGGATCCGCCTCCTTCAAAATCTATAGACTAATAATGTCAAGGTAATACGTTTGTGATGGTACACAGTTCCTGTTGTATTATAGCTAAACATGAACAACATGCAGCAGGCGTACAATGCAATAACTGAAAGTGTACTTGAGCATGTAGATGGCTTTAAAAGTCAATCCGTTCAATTCACAGATAAGAATCTCACCTCTGAATTCTGATCGAGAGAGATTATTTTTCGACAGGAAATTATTATAGATGTATAACTTGCCAGAGGATTTTCTGTAAATTGTAGTATTGAAGACGTTTGTACTTAGACAAAAGTTTCTCTATGGATATGTAATGCACAACTTAAATGTGCCAACTTGTTACAAATGCAACATATTTACTTTTCTCAGTTTTGACTATTTCTTTTAAATTGTGTAGGACATTATGCAGCTGCCGAAATAAAGGAATGGCGACAACTTTTGTGTTCCTTTCTGATGCTTATTTGAAAGATTGTGCAGGATTTTACTAAGGTTTTTCTTTTCATTGTCATTGTCGGGCATTTTTCCTGGATCAATTTTTTTTACGTGCCTCTGAATTATGAAGCATTTTTGCTTGTCATGCAATATTATAGTTGCCAATATGCTACATGTGGGTGCCGTTTATCCGTGGACCGGTGTTGACTCTCTGTAGGGTACGAAATAAAATTATCGTACATGCATGATAATGCTGTTTATTATTATTTATAATAATTATTATGCTAGTAATATCAACCATTCTCATGTAGAATCCAGGGGGAGAGCACTTTCCGTTCTGTTTGGTGTATATTTGTAATCCTCTATAACTTTTTTTTTCTACATTGATTTCTGTCTTAGGAGTCCGTACGTCTGTGCACATACGAGAAATAATTACTAAGTCGACATGGACGTGTGTCTGTTTTGCACTCATGCCTATACAAGCGACACTGTAGCATTACGTTTTGGTAAGGTGTGCATTGTTGTGAGGTACACGGGTCGGTGCTCACAGGAAAGGAGATGGGTGCAATTTACCCAAGGACCCGGGTTCGAATCTTCGTAGAGTACTTAATAAAATTATTTATCTTGTACGCTAATACTACTTATTCGAATTTATACAAATTATGCTAGTAGTATTAAGCATTGTCTTATAAAATCCAAGGATAGCACATTCAGTTCTGCTTGATGGATATTTGTAATCCCGCCTCTTTATCTTATTCTATCTATCTATCTATCTATCTATCTATCTATCTATCTATCTATCTGTGTTTTGCAGATTTAAATTGATTGTACGAATTATACCACAAACATGACTTCCCAACTCTTGAGAATTATATATACAGAGTAGTGCATATGAAATGACTATGGCTGCAGACAAGGAAAAAGTAGTAGTAATAGTACCAGCAAACGAAAAATACGCAATAGCAAAAATAGTTACAAATTAGAATACATCTAACGGAAACAAATCCTGTTAATGATATATTTCTTGGATTTTCAATGCTTGCTGATAATAGAGTCAAGCGAATCAAGAAAATATAGAGCAGTTGTAACAAGGGCTAGAACTGAAGAGAAATGACTCCGGAATTTTATGACAAACTCAACTTTTCGGCCAGTTCAGATTAGGCCAATATATGAGGATGTAGTGCAATTTAATGTTACAACGTCCATATGTTTAAAATTGTGGTACTCTATAAGCAGAGAATGCACGTTATCATGGTTGGATATCATGGGGGTAATGGAAATTTAATAATTACATCATTGAACAAGACCTATATTTACTGATCAGCAAACATCTTGACTGACCAGCACCAAACCCAGTGAACACCTTACACGTCTACTGATACACGGTAAGTCTTAGTGATTAGTATCATTATGAAGTAGCCCACACCCATTCTTTGCTGACCAACACTTAAATATGCCGGGCAATACATTGTTACTCATAATGACCTGCACCAACCAATACCCGTACCTTCCTAACAATATACACTCCTACTGATCTATATTCTTGCACAAATCTACTGACCAACAACCCACATCTTCTCAGAGACACAGTTCACACCGTCACCAGCATCCAATGGCAGACACCCATTCCTACTGACCAACATTCCCACCTACTGACGAACAATACATCGTCTGATAAAGTCCACATTTCTAACGACCTACATATTACCTCAATGTGCAATGGATTATAACAATTTTCAACACTCGGACATGTACTTATAAATTTGATAAAACATAAAGTATCGGTCACCATTACCATCCAACTTGCACGCTAACACATTAATGGGTCGATATAATAGTCATGGGAACGCAACTATTGACTATCATACAGATCACTCCACTATTATTTGAAATGGCATACCATGCTACTACGCTTTTGGGTATATCTGTCATTTATCAATGCACTTACACAGATATTTAACACTGGGTCCTATACTTGTACTTTTTTTATAAAACAAGAAGGTTCACCTTTTGCAGACTTAAGATATCTAGAGTAATCAGTGTACCTTTACTTCTTTTTGGTATTAGCAGCATATATAGTTATATAATGAACATATTAATTTGATTCATGTTTATTGTTTAGTCAAACTGCCAGGGTCGGCTTTTGTAATGTGTCCTTTGGCCGGGCACTTTTCTCTAAGTACTTCAACACTAAATAGCCCACTGGTTTTAAATTTAGCATATATTAATGATCATAGTCTGCCAAACATTTTGCATTATTATTGCTTATTCCTTTGTATTTTTAC
>JAECUM010015546.1:0-58681 GCA_016617855.1 Megalonaias nervosa
TTGGGGGCTGAATGATGTATAATATGTCTTGTATGATATGGGGCTGTATGCAGTATGAATATACAGTGTACCTTGTATGGATTGGGGGCTGTATGCAGTATGAATATACAGTGTACCTTGTATGGATTGGGGGCTGTATGCAGTATGAATTTACAGTGTACCTTGTATGGATTGGGGGCTGAATGAAGTATAATATGTCTTGTATGATATGGGGCTGTATGCAGTAATGAATATACAGTGTACCTTGTATGGATTGGGGGCTGTATGCAGTATGAATGTTCAATGTGCTTTGCATAGATAGGGGGCTGTATGCCGTATGAGTGTATAATGTGCCATGCATGGTTTTGGGGTCTTGAATTGTACAGCAGTAGTGCGTTCTAGTCATTAAGATGTATGTAAATCACAGATGCCGCGGTAGCTCAGTTGATATAGCGTCAGAACCGTAGTCCAGGGTCATGGGTTCTATATTCGTCCAGACCAGACCAGATAGGCAACCACTGAATATCTTCGAAAAGGTACTTAGCTCATATTCCTTAGCATGATATTGCTAATAATGTCTTCAGAGTGCCGTAAAAATCAGCGAAATTCAATTATGTATCATTTTCAAGTTGTATATGTCTTAAGAACACCGACTTGTTAATGAAAATTTAAAAAAAAACAAACAAAAAAAAAAAACAACAATATTTTTGCTATCATCTATTACATCCACATACCAAGTTAGTCAGTTCAATTTAAAATGTGCACGGGTACTTAGTCAATTATAGTAGACATCGATTTGGTTTTACCATATTTTTTAAATATTTTCCACGTACAGTAAGTAGGACATATAACTGTCCACTCATTGATTAAGGATGCATTTATTGTTGTAATGTAGGTTTCCACTGACCCTTTTCAAGATTTTTCTATTTACATGTACTCATTGCAAATGAATATAGAGATTATATAATGTTTTGTCTTTGTAACTGTTGTCTTGCGTGGAGGGTTGCAATAAAAAGAGACTACGTAGCATGTGCATGCTTGCAAAAAAGAGACTATAGCTTGTGGATGCTTATGATCAATATATACTGTAGCATGCGGAGGCTTGCAATAAATAGATACTCTTGCATGTTTATTTCTGCAGTCAATATAGACTATGTACTATGTGCAGGCCTGTAATAAATACAGACTACTGCATTGCAGGCTTGCAATAAACAGGGACTATAGTAGGTGGAGGCCAGCAATAAATAGAGACTACAGCATTGCGGGCTTGTAATAAATAGAAAATATAGCATTGCAGGCTTGCAAGAAATTGAGACTATAGCAATACAGGCCTGAAATAAATAGATAATATCGAATTGCAGGCTTGCAGTAAATTGAACCTATATCAATGCAGGTTTTAGCATGTTTGGCCTGCAATAAATGTAGACTATAGCTAACATGCAAGCTTGCATTAAATAGAGACTGTATCATGTGGAGGCTTGCAATAAACACTGTATCATATGGAGGCTTGCAATAAAGAAAGACCGTATCATGCGGAGGCTTGCAATAAATACTGCATCATGTGGAGGCTTGCAATAAATAATGCGTCATGTGGAGGCTTGCAATAAATACTGCATGTTGTGGAGGCTTGCAAAAAATACTGCATGATGTGGAGGCTTGCAATAAATAAAGACTTATCATGTTCAAGCTTATAATAAACAGAGATTATATCATATACAGGCCTGCAATAAATATAGATTATATTATAGACTGAAATTGTTGTTTAAAATTCGACGACGGGTTCTCTTATACCAATAGTCGCAGTGAATGAAACGTTAAAGAAGTAGTTAAGGGCTTTACATACTCATGACAAATAAAGGAGCTTGCAGGAGTGGTCATTTAAAAAAAAATAATTTGAAAACAGTGAAATAATTTCTATCGTTTGCGAGCGACGAGATAAAGATTGAACAAATTTGAAGAGTTTTGTAAATATCATTTGAAAAGAACACAAATGCAAAATTTTATTTATCGCATGAAGAAAAGTACTGATTTAATTTTACCAATACGCAGTATAGTGTAATTAAATGATTTTGATATACATTCGGATGTCACGGTCATTACACCTCGCCTTTGCATAACTTTATTACGTTATTTGTTACGTAATGAGATGTTATTACATGTGTTGTATATTTGAAACTTATTACATGGGTATATTAACATAAATAACACCGTAGTCATGTGATTATTATAGTTTCTTCGTTGTCATTATTTTTACTTCCTTCTCGTAGTGTCCTTCTTGGTGTCTAGTAACCTTTAAGAAGGCCTGTCCTAAAAAAATTAATTGACTGGAATTTACCGGTAATTATTCAAATTAAATGTTTCGAAAATATAATGGACTACAGAGGTCTGTGGAGCTTTCTGAAGCAGGATCATATTGATGGGTAGACATTTTAAAGTATACAAAATAACTGAATATCAAAACAAATATCTTTGTCAGCGTTCAGGTTTAAATTTCTTTCAGTTCCTTATCAAGAAAAGTAAGCAACGTTCATGAAATGCGTTTATCTTTATACATATATGAGATGAAATGCGGGCCTGAATAAATGCACTTCTAGAGAGCATCATGGTTTTAAAATTCCAATAATAGGGAATGAAGCTAATTATAAAAGTCATAAAAACATCATTTACTTAAATTAGAATCGTCAATCAGATGTGTAAGTTATATCCCATCGTACAAGTCAAGTGCCTCCCAAAACTGGAATAGCGCCAAAGGATTTAAAGAGTAGGTTAAAATATTTTGAAACTGACTGCTTGTGGTTGGCAGGATACCAGAGAAGGGAAGCAATAGATAGAAGTAATGATAAAACCCGCATGTATGGGATTATCCAAATGAAACACTATCGGAGAATCGTTTTCTCGTTCGTTTAGAGTGTTACCTTCACCCCGTAAAATCAATAGCGCTAAATACTGCACTGAGTCAAAAAGGTGAAAACAAAGACTAACTTAGTGAAATGTGCAATGTGCCACAGCTGGGAAAACAACCACGCACGAAAAGCGCATTACAAACGCTTTCCTGCACAGTTTCTCTGAAGTGATTCTTTTCATCGTGAAATTTAAAGCCCCGTTGATCTAAAAGAGTTTTAAACATAAATTTTAGAAAATATTCGATATTGCACGAATAGATTCTCGCTGAGCTGTATCAAAATATCATCTCAAAATGCTTTAATTTAATGTTTAATTTCTTTCGTTCATTCTCTGGAGTGGTAAACATGTTATCATTAACGTCGTAGTGAATTTTTTCATTTATTCAACTGTATCTGTTTCATTTTGTTTGGTTTCTGATTTTGTTTGAATGGTTTGTGATTGCTAAAATGTTAGTTGTACGAAGTAATGACGTGTACTGTAACTACGACATTAATTCCCTCTTTGTAATTGTCTTGCCGCTATTTCAGAACAAATGTTATCCACACACAATTACAAACCAATTATGTTTCGAAGTCATTAACTGAAAAAATGTCAAATAAGCATGACATACATATTTTTGTACTATTGAATGACAATAATTTATCAAAATCAGAATCTCAACATTTTAGTCGCCGTTTGCTCCGCCTTAGGTCAATATAACAACGCCGTATAAACATCAGTGTATTTTACTAGCACAAAAGTTAAAGACAATTGTCTTTTTGGGGTAGTCATTTTCCTTCAGTTCATCTGGTGTCAGTGTTTCGTATCATTGGGCACAACATCGTACATAGGTTTGCTGCAAAGTGTAGTTATGTTTGGAATCATTTGCAATTGTTGCAGTTTCAAATTGGAAACGCCAGACTTTTTTTTAAAAAAAAACATGAATCCTACTGGCTAATTTGGCGTTTAAGTATCTTTCACCGATAAGACTTCTGTACTTTTCTGGAATTCAGCACAAAATTGATTTACGGTAAGGTTCATGCAGGGATTAATGAATCACTCAGATCCAAGATCTGATTCCTTAGACCAAACTAAATAACATGTACGGTTTTCATCAGAGTAAGAGTATGTGTCTGTGATTCGGATTTTTAATGCAGCTTTAAAATATTTTCAGTCACATCGCTACAATGTCTGCAGTGTGGCAGCTTTTAGTGATGTCTAGCACTGAGTCATCATGCCGGAGACATGTGGCATCATGTCCCACCCATTCACATTATCCTGACACCACGCTGACCAGTCCTAACGCTAACCTCTCAATGATGAGCGCCAAGCGAGGCAGCTGCTAGTACCATTTTTTTAAATAAGTCTTTGGTTTGACTCAGCCGGGATTCGAACCCGCGAACTCGGCATCCGAGGCGGACGCTTTAACCATTTAGGCCACCGGAGCTGGCATACGAAATGTCCTAGTTATATTCATAAGAGCCTTATTTTATTTTCCGCTACCAATATAGGTAGGCAATATCTGTGCAAGATTTAATTGTTTTATAATATTTTTCTGGGGGTTTCTTTCCGGAAGTGAAATATTCGTGGGCTGTTTAGAAATTGAGATGACATTCATAGCAATATTCTTCTTTGAAATCACATAATGGGGTAAATATTGGTGTCATTTTTTTTTCTTCAAATTTGTTTGCTGTGGAATTCCATACCGATTCACAGGTGATATGCCTAGTCCCGGGAATCACTTTATATTCATTCCTGTTTGTGTTCTTCCTATTGAAAAAGCATGCATATTTTTCCTGACTACAGATAACATTTTTCCCATTGATGTAGCACAGACGCGTCATATGATAAATCTAATCCATGAATACGTTGTCGTTTTTCTTTGTTATAATGATGTACCTGTTCATATTTTATAGCCATGTATTGATTTATTGGCAAAAAACATAAAACAATTTCAGTTTAGATCCAAAGAATCTAATTCAACTTAGTTAAACTAAGTTTCAACTTCATAAGAGGGTCAAATTTACACCAAGTTAAATTTAGGGGAACATGTACATTTCTGTAGAATACTGTAGGCATTTACTTTAGTTTGGATTAAAAAAAATGCACTTTTGCATATTAAAGGCGAGACGAGTATTTCTACGTGATTGTGTATCCTCAGCCGTGTGTGTTTTATGATGCCCGCTTCTGTGCGTGCACTTATTTATGCCTGACTTTTTGTGCAAAGAAAACGTTTATTAACGGTTAAAAATTGCAATTATACTAAAGCTGTTGCCAAGGCCACAAGACTGCTTTGAACGTTGGTGAAAATTTTTGTTTGTTGATCATAAATGGCGTATTCCATCCTGAAAATTAATATTGTCTCTTTCCATATGATCTAACAATGGCACTAATAGACACAGGTTGTTCACATTCAAGATTCAATTAAAACACGATGTAGTTTGAAATAGGTGCTAACACTTGTCTTACGACTCGATGGTCTTAACCTAAGAAACAGAAAAGAGCGAAAACCAACAAGTTTTGTAAAATTCAACAAATAATTTATTTTCCTAGAATACAATGTGAACATTTGAAAAGAATTTTCATTATAGTGAACTAAATCCAAAATAGTCCTAAAAGTTCCCCATACCAAGTCAAAATGTATAGAGTTCCAAATTCCAGTAGTGTTCCGAAAAATGTGAGTAATGAATGTACTGATGTGCCTTTTGTCTCCAATAAAAAAATTATGGCCTACTTTTGGCCAATCGTTAGTATTACTCTCCAAAAGGACACACCATTTAGCAATGTCTTGATAAAATTGTCATCTGTCACTTGAAATTTAGCACATGTGTGACAAGTGTCAGATAGGCCTTAGCTGGACTTCACTTGCAAGCCAGACCACAGACTTCCCCTGGCTTGCTTTGGCAACCTGATTCACGCCATTCAAAGCGAATGAAGAATATAAAGTAGATTTGGGTCAAACGTTTGTTGGTGCTGGATGCGGGATTTGTCTCGTGATACAATCGTATGGACTATCATAGTACGTTAAAGAAATGCATCATGATCATCATCATCAATCATCATCGTCGTTGTCGTTATCATCACCATCGCCATCTTACTGTCATTTTGGTAGTAGTATCATCATCATTATCATTATTATAGTTATACTTATCTGTATAAATTACTGTAGAGTAAGTACAGTCTCAACAGTAAGTTTCATATTGTTTCAGATAAAATTAGTTTCTCCGTAATAATTAGGGGTTTGCATCATTATATCATCTATTCCGGATATCATGTCACTTTTCTTTCTGTCTGCTGTCTTCGTCGTTGCGTCCGTCAATCGTTTACCTCGTGCAATATTTCACGACTATGATTAGTATGTCTCTACCTCTAACCTGATCATGCCAAGGAAATGGGTTCCAAATGCCTTTTCCCAAGACACACTGAGGCAGCCGACCTGGGTTTGCCTGGGCGGGTATCCAACCTGCGACTCTCGGATCACGAGTCGGATGCTATACCACCTGAGCTTCCGAGGCTTCTATTTAGATAGGTCAAGAGTTTTAACAATGAATAGGTGAATGAATTGATAGATATATGGGTCTAAAATACAGTAAATGTCCCAGTTTATTAACTTTACTGGTAGCACTGCTTTCAGAGTTGCTGATAATTCCCGTATTGTGACATAGGCCGGCATGGAAAGAGCCAGTAAATGTCGCAAACGACAGTAAGAATCATTTTATGACATTTCAAGGAATGACGTGAAGCGATATTTATGATACTTATCGTCGTTAATGTCACTATTAAATGTTGCATTGTTACATTTCACTGCGACTTTGCAGACAGTGTCCCTAGTGACATTTACGGGAATTGGTTTGAAAGTAGTAAAATATAATTCAGTCACAGCAGCTTCCAAAAGTAAAATTGTAAGAAAATGGTCATGTCAGAAGAGGGTGATGATGTGCGATACCCACTCCTTGTGGTTTTTAGTTATCGTTATCTAGGAGATGATCGATGTTATTGCCTGGATCGAACAAACAATAAAACAAAATATGACATTAATGGATGTAATAACATTGATTAGAGCAGAGGTATAGCATAATACAACATATGCCCCGTATATAAAATATAACAATTTAATCAATTCAATAAACAAAATGAAATTGAACATGACGTTTGAATGATTCACTTTATCTTAAAACTGGAGTTACAAACTTTATTCGAAATCCAATTAGCCGTTCTGTTATACCGTTGCCGTATCTCTCTCTCTCTCTCTCTCTCTCTCTCTCTCTCTCTCTCTCTCTCTCTCTCTCTCTCTCTCTCTCTCTCGCCTCTTCGTGTCATGAACCGTCTTGGTTGTGGATTGTGCTCTAATCCTTTGTGCCTTCCCGAGCCATCGCTCACATATCATCAGAGAATTTCCTCTGTCATTTTTTCGCTATTTGACTTTACGTTAACTGTGGCCTCTTTCATCTGCCTGACCATTATCAAACGGACTCTAATTAAAATTCAATTCATGCCCTAAACAGAGCATATCCCATCCATCGCAGTCAGCAATTTATTACGAGCCCTAGCCCATACGCCAGTTATAATGTTGACGTGTCACGGTGACCACGACAGAATGTACTGTGAAATTATCTACATCATTTTGTACCATTGCAGGTCATACGTATTTCTTCTTTAAACAACTGTTGTTTTTTTTTTAAACTTCAGTTTGTGTGGTTGAAATTCTCATTGGCGGCTTGCATTGTGTTTTTTCTCCATTGAGATACAACTATCCACATGATTTGTCACGTATTCATTACCAAGCGTGACCCTTATTAACCCATGAGAGGAATAATAACGTCACTTGAGCACGAACAAGTAACAAGAAAGTGGACAACCAGCGACCAGAGTGAACTTTGTTCATGGTCATGCAGCCCAGATTCTGTGTTGGGCAAAAATCTTGTTATAGTGACGACTGGACAATGAGTATACGCACTGTCTACACGTCTCTTCTCCACTTTGGAGTTATTTAAGGGTTGATAGTTTATCATTGCATGTGCCATGGTGATCTCGTCGCCGTTTTGTTTACATCGTGATAACAATCATGTTACGAACAATGTAATAGAAAACATCCAAACTTATTTAAATTCTAAATCGTGGAATTCCCACTTGTTTGATTCATTAAGGTGGGATTTTGTTCCAAATATTTGTAACGCAAATCATTATGAAAGCAGCAAAATCGTATCATGCCATTATCCCAATTATCGATTTCTTTATTTGTATTATTTTTGCAACACTTTATTTTAATTTTCTTTCTTTATTTTCTTTTTGTGCGATACAAATTTAATGTTTATATAAATGACGGAAAAATTACCAACATCCTTAGAAAATTGAAAACTACGTTACTCACACGTATGTTACTTAGTATGCACTATCAACTCTTGATTCGCGCAGATCATAATTTTCATGTAAGATGCGCATGAAAATAATTCCAGTAAAAGTTTTCTCTTGACGTTTATTTTTTACTTACTAACAGTGTTGCGAAGTTCTCTTCATCAGTTAAACTTTTGCAGAGATTTCTGCCAGGCATTAAATAGTTTTATGTACACTTTTGTCAAAGATTTATGTTTCAATCTGAAGTCGCATACAAAAGATGTTAACGGTGTTGACCTCTTGAGGTTATAATTCGAACTAAATAATATTCTATAAACATGGCTATCTTTCTCGTAGTATCGTACTGCCCTTTTACCCTTTTTCTTGATCGTTGTATTCTCAGAATCGGACTGGAACTCAGGCTCCAAACCCTGCCATCTGACCTCCTTTAACTTACTCCGAGCACAAGCAAAGTTTTGAAACTATCAGAGTTTTTGTGTAATTCTTATTTTGTAGGATATTGCACTTCAAGGAGATGTAAATTTGAATTCGAGTTAAGTGCTCTAAAATGTTTGAGAGTACGGTGTTAGGGCAGCACATAATTATATTTACTAACTTACTCTCCAACCTGATACGTCCATATTGTTGCTGTTTGGTTTGTGTGTGAGTAAGTGGGGGTGGGTGGGGTGGGTATCTCTCATTCATGCGAAATATTTTCGATTTACGTTCAGATCAAGATAAGAAGAGCGATACATGTACAGTTTAAATCCCTAACGTACGTTCTTGAATCTAAAATCGGACTAAAATTTTCACTGATGTGAAATATTCTCCAATTCTTCTCTGAATATAATAAAAGGTTATTTATCACCGTATATGTTAGCTTATGAGTAGAGCCCAACTGCAAATTCCCCATACTCAGGTCTTATGTCGCATAAGGCGCCGGCAGAGCGGATCTGTGCAGTTTGTTAGGAGTAATCAATAGAACAAACAATATAGACCGTGATCAGCAGGCGCATTATGTGTTGAACTAGACTTACAAGAGAATATCTACAACAGTTAACAATTAACAACAACAAAAATACAAAGTTTGAAGAACGTGAAGTTTCATA
The DNA here is from genome assembly GCA_016617855.1 of Megalonaias nervosa. Taxonomy (NCBI): domain Eukaryota; kingdom Metazoa; phylum Mollusca; class Bivalvia; order Unionida; family Unionidae; genus Megalonaias; species Megalonaias nervosa. The sequence continues at coordinate 9,306 of JAECUM010015546.1, forward strand.
ATTACATTGAATTTAAATGAAGTGTAAGTACGGTTATGTCACTTCGATGTTTTATTTGACAGAATTTATTTGTATCTAGTGCACAAAGTCATGAGAACGGTATTGATCTTAAGATACTGTCGGGGCTGCTGCCAGTGTAATTTTTTTCTCTGTTCAGTGTTTTTGTTTCCATAGTGACCATAGTGACCATACCATTTACACTAGCTTCTTCATATTTATCTGATGCTTTTATCCTTCAGAAAGAGAGAATAACCCTTTTAAGTTTTCGACTTTTAATCTCATATCCTATTTCAAGCTCTTTAATATTACACACCAATAAAATAGTGGTGGAGTCAAAAAAATTAAATTGATGTAATCTACATATTTGTGTGGGTTTGGGGGTTTTGTTTAAAAAAAAAACACAAGTCTATTTAGATGACATATTCCTTATATATGTTCAGTGCAAATTTGTCACAACCACGAAAATAAGCGTAAGGAATATAAAAGGAAATAAGAAACTCGTTTAGTCACGAAATATTCTAAACAACAGTGCAAGTTCTTCTCTTCGTTTGCTGTTATTGCTCCAATGTATGTTTATGACAGTAAGAGTGCTAACGGTTACGCTAATAATGAAAGAATTTTGTTATGGCAGGCGAAATAACTGATAAGGTTTATTGGTACTAATCTAATGCTTTTTATTACAGTAAAATGAATGTCGCTTGCATTCGCCGTTCTCTTTCTTATGTTTTTTGTACGGAACGATAAAGAGTGAAAGGAAGGGTTTAGTGATTTTTGTTTGTTTGTTTGTTCTTGTTTGGTGTGACACAACAACACAAGTAGGTAATTTAGAGCCAACTTACTCATGCAGTGAGATTTGCCAAGGGACAGGCCGACTCTGTGCTGATGGCAGGATTCAAACCCTAACCCTTTTTGTTCCAACTGATTATAGATTACAAATACATAGTCAGAGATTGGTCGCAATTATCCAATGGAAAATGGTATTTTAGTTAAAGTGATTCTACTTTTTCATTCTAAGAGTGTATAAAAGTGATGAAATTAATCAAATGTATTTCGAAAACAACTCCTCATATTCCAATAATGTTTTCAGATATAATTGAAACAACAAATTATAAGTCGTTGTTCCAATATCAAAATATTTAATAATTTTATAGTAAACTAAGCCGTGTTACAGACCGAAAAAAATGTTTTTTATGATCGAATTTGTAATGAAATTGCGATAATAATCCCCATGAATGGGAAATATAATCATGGCCACTGGAACTAGTCTCAAACCATTACAACGGTCAGTTTACATATTCTAACATCATGTTAACTGAGAGCATATAATGTAATTCACATTATTTTGCGTAAAGGAAATCAATACTGGTCAGACAAAAGGGAAGGGGAGAGAGGAACAAAATCGTACAATTAAGTGGTCACCGACTGAAAACGTATGGTTGACTTAGAATAAAATCAATGTATTAACACAATTCAATACTTGTCAAAGGTATCGTTGTTTACCTGCAAATAAATAAAAACAATCTCTATTTCCAGTTAGATAATTTATGCTTGTTAATTTGTTTATTTGCTAACTTTAATGAGGCGCTATGCCAGTTTTCTGTGTGTGGAGAGAGAGAGAGAGAGAGAGAGAGAGAGACAAACACTTTAGAGAGTTATAATTATTTCCAAAAGGAGCGGAACCAATTGCCTTGTATATCTCTGAAGCAACTGTTCAAATCCGCTCAGCTATGCGCTCGTTCCCAGCAAAGATGGAACAAGATGTGTGTGTGTGTGTGTGTGTGTGTGTGTGTGTGTGTGTGTGCATCGTGAGTACAAATGACGAACTGCCAGAGTTAAGAAAACTAAATCATCTTATTAGGACAGGCATTTCCTTGGTATCAAAACACTTTTGCAACTTTTAGTACTTTTAGGAGAGTATTGTTCAGTTCATGGTATAAAGGTCGCTAACATTGGGTGAAAGATATTGAAGTTTTAACACCTTCAATTGTGCATAATAGGTAGTGAAACTGCCTGTGTGTCTGACCACGCTGCCGCAGAATTAGACAAACTAGGCGAGCGTTTATACGTAATGCTCTCGGTTTGAGATTTGTAAGTGGTCTGTTCGAACTTCAAATTAATCACAATTGGTTGATAGCTAATTGCAATTAGGCAGTGCTCTTAGATTTGGCATTTCAATATAAAATAATGCTGTTTATTCTAGCGGACTAATAATTATCATTCCTCGGTGAGTTAGAACTACAAGAACAAATCAATTACCTCTAATATCGCATCGATTAGGGCTGGTATAAAAAACTAGGTTGTCTCCTTTTGTTATATATTGTTAGAAGCTGATATCAGCTACTGCAAATATTTTAGAATGCGTAAAACGTATGAAATTGATAGACCAATGCATTAAAACTAACTATTGAAAAAAGCCAAACGCTAAAAACTCTTAAAATTATTAAATATAGAAAATGTTAAACAACTGACAAAGCAAATAAGAGAGGATATTTTCTTAACCTTAGTAAATACCTTATATATTTTATCTTATGATATAAAAAGTGATATTTTTAAACATTGGTGAAGCCACGAGTTAAAATATATGGCTTTTTGTACCGCAGGATGAAATATATCCGGTATGTACGCAGGAAAAGAAACTTTTTCTTTATTGTATACCGAAGTTGCTCCTGAAGTGAAGCAAAAACGATTAAACTCTTTTCAGTACACCACCTCACCACCTTTCTCGTAAATTTGCTTCAGTTTCATTGGCTGATCATATAAATATCTGCGATTTTAGACATTGGGAGGATTATGATGACTTAATCTTATGCGGAAAGTTTTCCATTTTGACCTTTTGTACCTTATTTTACTCTATCTCTACCAAAAAGCATGCCCGATTCTTCAATGCATCACAGCTGGGTTCGTCGTTGTTGTCAAGGTAGTAAGGGGAAATAACTTCATAGAGTAGCGAAATCGTCGGTCAAAGTTCTTCGAGAATAGAAATAATTTTCAATGTCTGAAATGTATAGCCTGAGGTAGATGGGGGGGGGGAGCCCAGATTCATTATGCGGGCTTTGGAAAACTGCTCCATACAAGGTAGATCTTAATCACCAAAAGCCAATGCGAGCGTTGTATAGTGACCAGACGTTTTCCATGCGGGCAACAAAACCAACACCGTGAGGTCCCAGATTCATCATCGGGCCTTGGGAAACTATTGATTTCTTAATTGCCAAAAGCCGATCCGAATCGTGTATATATGCCTGGTTGGCAAGATCCCGGTGGAGTTTTGAAATCCATTGAGTCAACCATTTTTTAAAACTGAAGATCCACAACCCCGCGACAAGGGTAACGCCCAGTACACCCCCTCTGCGGTCTTCGTAGGGTGCAAAAAAGGCCGCGCATGTCGCCACGTTTACTGAATTTGAGGTGTGTTTTAGTATATCAGCTGACAGGTGATGTGTAATTAAATCGTTTAGAAATAATAATGAGTGATTCTGCGCTATCTATGGAAGCTCGTACAGCTAAACTAGCTCGACAACGACTAGAGTCAATTAATAAATACCTTCCAGTCCTTGATTCTGTCAAACAGCAAGTGTAACGTCAGGAAGCTCAAGTGGAATTTAGAGAAGGTACAGAATAGTTATTTAAACCAATTGTCGAACCAGCAAAATAATTGTTACAGCAACTGAGGCGATACGAAAAACTCTCGAGACATTACCGGCGGATATTGCTGGTCGTCTTCAACCTGCTCCACCACCTGTTAAACCACAATCCAAAGTTCATCCACCTCAGCAACCTCTTCAACCACCATCAAAAGTTAGAACTAACATAATAGATACATTTACTGAGGAGGGTATTGCTGCTCTCATGGATAAGGACCAACTATTTAATATTGCTGCTTTGGGATGTCGTGATAGAGATAAATATGTAAAACCCGAATGTATGAAAACTCTAAAAGCTGCCGATTGGCTTAAAGATGTATATCGCATTGCCTCTAATTCTCAGCAGAACAGATATACGGAAGAAATTAATAGTTTTGAAATCTTTAACCGGGCAGTAAAGGAACATGCTACAATTGTAAAACAGATAAGGGAAGAAAAACAGGATGAAATGACGCGTAACCTTGAAGAAGCAAAAAAAGAAGAAAGTCAGGCGTAAAAACTAGATTGAAAAAAAGGCAGAAGCTGAGTTGGTGGTCCTCCCCAGTGCTCCGGAACCACACCCACATCAAAAATCCACATCTGAAGAAGCAACCGAAGTGGCCTTGCCACTCGCGATCATAATCGTGAAAACAAACCTCTACGGTGATTTACGATAGACTTTGAACCAATAACCTCTTCGTTGATGCTGTTCGACTAGAAAGTTTGATTGGTGCAAGATGAGTCGGCAATAATTCTCTCGAAATCATCAATGAAGCACCTGCTATTTGTCAGCGATTAAATTACAGGTGGTGTCATGGATACCAGCGTTTATCGGGCACTAATTGATGAAATTACCGACGATTACTACAGTGATTAATCAGTTAGATCAGCGATAACAAAATAACACGATTATACACAATGCTCAACGTGGACCTGTGATGGTCAGGGTGATAAAATCACGCTTTTCAGTATATAACGTTATCTACAGAGATGGGATTGGTGATGTTGTTCAAGGTTTATTCAGAAGGAAAGCCCCAAAAATTTCCCCATTGCAAAACAATTAGGAATGAAAGCCTTCGACGTTGTTCGTGATAAAGCTATTGGCGCTGTTGGTGATGCCACTGGTAAAGCTTTTTTCAGCAATCGGAGACCAACTCGCACGATTAATATGACGAAAACCGCAGCCGCAGCTAGTCAAACTGCCCTGCACCGAAGTAATGCCAGAATGTGTCAAGAAAATAATAAATCAAACTGCAATTGAACAGCTAAAAGAATTAGATGGTGTGCCGTTACAACAAGCTGCAGAGATGGAAGAATCTATAACTGCAAACCTAATAGCGGGTAGTGGTATGGCCCGTAGTCGTCGCTGATCCACCACTTATTGATCGGTGTTAGCACATCATTTTAGACATTAGCAATTATAATACAAATATTCAAGCGTGTGTCTGATCCCGCATTTCACATTGATACACCAGTACTCAAGGATAAGTCGGTGCGTGATTATCAATATTATTCTAAAGAAGCACGACAACCAAACCAACGTGGACGAATCGAAATACAAGTTTAATATACATCTAGATATTTCTTGCCCGCCGAGGCATTTATTGAAGTTCAGGGCAAACTTTTGAAAACCAGCGGTAATCCATATAGCAATCAACTTAGTGGGATGGTAGACAATGGTGTTCTCGCGTTATTCAACAGTGCACAATATGCTATTGACGGCCGAGAAATTGAGGTATGTCATGATAATGTTGACGTTGCCACGACGATATTGGGTCTCGCAAGATATTCCGATGATTATTCACGGTCCACTGGTCCTTCAATGATGTTTGCAAAAGACAGCGTGGATAACGTGTTATGTATTTTTAATTTAATTGTTTGTCTGTTAGTTTTAATTTTTTTTTATTCCATTACATGTTATTGTAATGTAACATTGTCTACTGGACTTGACCCTGTCCAAAACTGAGTTCAGTTCTGTTTGACCTGATTGACCTTTTTTATTTTTTATTTTATTTCATTCATGTAAACAACTAATAATAGCTTCATTATTTTCTATGGGTATAAGCTTATTGACCAAATTATTTTTCAGGTAAACATGTTGATTTGGATTAGGGTTTTGGGGATTTCAAAGTGAATTTGATTGGGTATTATGTTTTAAATAAACAAGGCTCATTAAATCATGCTAGAAAGTTATTTTCCATTAGGTAATGGTTGTTTTTAGAAAATGCTAATTTGTGACCTGAGGTCAAACAGACAACTATATTATCTTGTGACTGTCAGAATTTTACCAGTCGTGCTTTAACATCTAGCACTTTGGGTTGTATTATGTTATGTCCAGTTTGGGCTGAATTTTGTTTTCTTCAAATTATTGAATTCAAGTGATCATTTTCTCTGGAAATACTAAAGTGCTCTGACAGAATTCTTGGATAAAGACATTCATTGGAATTTATACTGAATTCAACCCTGAAATAACATTTATGCGATTCAACAAGAGACTGTTGACACATCAGTACGACGCAGGCCATAACAGACACGTCATCGCCTTCAAGTTTTGGGACTTGAACTGAATTGTATTTAGGACGTTTTATTACTAGGACTGGTGTCTTTAACTCTTGGATTAATTTTGGATTTAATTCGCAATACCGTAAGTTCTTTTTTCTTATTTTTCACATTATATTCTAGGGAAATAAATTATTTGTTAAATTTTACAAAGCTTGTTGTCTTCACTCTTTTCTGTTACTTATTTTAAGAGCATAGGCTTGTAACAAAAGCCGATAACCGACCTTATCATCGTCGAAGACTTACAAGTAACGGTGGATCACATGACGCAGCTGTCGAGGATGTACTGGTCAACGCCAACGCGGAGTTCAACTTAGGATTCTCAGCACGTAAAAATCAAATTGATGCTCAAGGGAGATTTACATGTGTGATACCGCTGTCACATGTCTTTAGTTTCTGCAGTAATGTCAGAAAAGCTATCTTCGGTGCGAAACAAATAGTTGCACTAGTTCGACGTGGCACTGATGACGAACCTATCTGGCACGCTGAAGGCACTAATCCAGCTGCAACTGCGGCCCTGTACGGAAATGTGACGCTGACAAAACTGTCATTCTGGATGCCAACGATGACACCATCACTTGCTGAAGAACAAAGGTTGATGCCATTTATGGAGAGCGGTGGTAAATCAACGTTGTCGTGGCTGACGGTCACCACAGACTCGATCACAAGCACAAATGTTGGTACACTTGCATGGAAGATCGCATCACAACAGGGCGTTTCAGCACCATGACATGTACTTGTAGCTTCTCAGGGCACGAGCAGAATATTCTTTACGGTTTGCAGATATCTCAGAGGGATTCCGCAACGCTATATCCGATCTATTATCCCTCACAGGAACACTTGGATTTGTTTAGATAAACTGTCGTTCACATACATTTTCGAGCTCGCGTAGGTGCACTGCAAGCTGATGTTATTGATTATAGAGCAATCGCTGTAGTATTGTCAGACAAAACAATGGAGCTCGAAGGTGTTGGTGGACGAATGAGAATAGTTGATGCACCAGTGGAAAATATGTAATTAAACCATTTATTATATTATAATGTCATATCAACGTCACCCTGACACCCGGTCAGATTAAAAAGCTGCAATCAGCAACAAAGAAGATTTCTGGAACAACGATATTGCTGAAATCAACGTCGTTGCAAGGGTCAAATAAACTATCGTTGACTGAACGTCAGCTCAGACACTTTAATCATGCCTAGAAATCAAAGACTGGCGTGCGACTTGATCTTACCGCGAATGCGATAAACGATACATGAGAGACTGGTGATATATTCACACTTCTAGCGGCTATGCCAGCACCGATTGCGGCTGCAGCTCCAGCTGTTGAAAAAGCAGCCGCACTGGGGCCGTTGGAACCGCTGCCAGCATGGCATTGAGAAAAGCATCAGGACACGGAATGTCCCCACACGGGTAAAAACAACAACCAAAAAGGGACGGGGTCTAAGATTACCGGGAACGCGGTACGGTCAAGGACTGCGACTATCGGGAACGTTTCTCTGAAACTCCCCATGTCCAAGTTTGATTTACTTGATGCTGCTCGGCGATTAAACATCACAAACTTTTGAAGAGTGTTTATACGTGATCAGTTACCGGAACAACCAAACCGTGCTGAAACTGGTATCATTAATATTGCTGGAAGCTCTAGCTGTGGTACTCACTGGATTGCATACTGGTATGATCCGCGTAGTGTTGTTTATTTTGATTCGTATGGATTGGCTCCACCAAAGGAATTTCTAAAATATGTCTGCAGTATCGGTAGCGATTCCGTGGCCGCCCCGATCTGGTATTCAATATTACCAACACAGACATTGACGAATCCGCCTATGTGCGGTCCAGAAACACTTGCAGTACTTAACGCTGTGTCAAAGTCATCAGCGTCGCCGCATAAAGTCGTGCACTAATACATCGCCCGTCGTTTTAAACAGGTTAATAATTTATAATGGTAGATATTTAGGGAAGATCTGCTAGAAGCAAGTTTCCCAGTGACATTGATTTGTCATCGTACGGGACACGTCTGGCCGAGCTTGACCAGGATGAGGTTGTTGTTTTTCAGGATCAACATGGAGGGTTAAAGATGAACAATATTAAGTGGGGCAATATTATCCTGCTAATTTTAGGTGCGACCAACGATAACATCCCGGTATTTACTGATAGTGGGAAAATCAGAGGTTCAAACCCATCAATCTCAACGATCAGAGATGAGATCAGAAACATTATCAGTAATGAGATCAGTAAGTGTGTTTCTAACAACGGCGATTCAATGGACGGTATACTGTCCATGAGGCGAAATAGAATTGCTAGACCGGGCGAACCGTCTAGGGAAGAAGACGCTACACCGAAAAAATACGTGGACGACAGCGACGCATCGATCCGCAGTGAGATCTGTAGATGTGTTGCTAAAAGTGGCGATACAATGACTGGTGAACTCAACATGAACGGAAATAGAATTGTTATTCTGAGATAACCGGCATCAGACGATAACGCTGAAACAAAGAAATGCTTGGATGAAAGCGACTCCGCTATCAATGCCACCTTATCGATAACGAGTGATAAATTAACCACGTTGCAATCTGTGTATAATGTTCATGTGAGCGCATTTACGAATCTTCGAAGAAACTCTAGTAGACTTCAAAATGTCACTCTTGATTTTTTTGGAAATCCAATGGTTGTCGACGTTAAGCACGTTGACATCGCCGAAAAATCAAAAATATTGGCGCTGGTGTAATTCATATGGCTCCAATCATTAACGCGGTATACACAGTAGGGTCTGGACCAACAACATGGTCAAAACAAATTAACACCATCAAACATACCGCTGGGGTCACCGCGGTGTCCATACTGTCAGTGTTTAGCGACATATCTATGGCGTCATTCAACCGATAGATTTTCTGGGACTGTGTCAATCGTGCGAAATCAAAATACCGAGGAAATATTCATATTGGATCCTGCAGATAAAAACTTAAGGACGTATTCGTGGAGTCTTGAAATCTTCGCAAAAACACCCCAGTTGATTACTTAATACCACATATAGCGACAATGAATCCCACTGTCTTACAGATACAATCAAGCATGTGTGTGGAAGGCATCGTTGGAAAACACCATCGACGAGCATATGACAAAACAAACAAAATAATACCGCTGACGTATCATCGTCATCGACAGTGTTGTATATGCGGTGCCCTCAATGGTCGCCAGAACAACGACGTTAATCGGTACGTGATCAGCGACGCACATGATGACACCAGTGATAGGAATCGGCGTCGCTGTTGTTGTTGTTGTTGTTGTTGGCGCTGCGTGTATCCTTAATATTATAGCGAAAAAACTATTAACATGTGGAAATTATATGAACACATAGAAATAACGTGGGCGGAGACAAATGCATGTATAAATATATCATCGATAATGTCGACGGGGTTAAACGACGATGTAATATCACAAAGTGAATATGCTGCAATTAGTGATATTTATTATCGGTATCATAAGAACGCATGCATCCCCCCGCTCTAAGGAGGTAACGCCAGCAGGGTCGCCACGTGGACCGCAAGCGTTCCGACGCCGTATTTTGAATCTGCATTGATAATAATGACCGCGGAAATAACTACACGTCTGGAACAGATTATCGCGAACACAACGCCGCCGACAATCACAATGATATCAGCGACGTCAACGCAGCCGGAATTCGATATTAGTTTTCCAACTCCGATAAAAGCACCTATGGGACCTGGAGGATCCAGTCGGTCACTTGAGATCGCACTGGCACAATTACGACTTTATTAAAGTTGGCCAAATATCAAAATCATTTGGTGGATTATCCTCACAATTCACTGGTATTCGCGTATAAGAATAAGGAGGTTTCAGAGGATCCCGACTGGAGCGTCATTGGCATTCCAACAGGGTCAGATCAAATCGAACAAATCAATGATGAACTCCGGCGTAGAATCAGTTCTATAACAGGGAAAGAATCCAAGATCGTTATATATCAAAACACGTGAGCAAACGCTGAGCACCGACATTGAAATATCAGCCCCGAAATCCTCAGATTCCAATTACGCCGTTGGCAGCACCAACTTACGTTGGACCACTACGACCACAATGATCTGATTATTGATCAAACGAAAAGACACTCATAAAAATTCACAGCACAGACAACACTACCGGTGGAGTGATTGGATAGAAAGACACAGATTTAAAACTGGGGCAGATGGTAGCGTATCGTTAGCTCCGTTAGATACTGACGACTTGGGTGATATTCTGTCAGACAGTAACCGACAGGAAATTGGGACAGACAATGTTAGAAGTAATACAGTTGGAGTAGGTACTGCAGGTGATGATAAAAAGACCCGGTATGGCTCTATGATGATGAAAAATTGACGGAAAGCAAAGAAAGGGCACTCATGGGAGATTTCTAGTAAATCGTTTATGGATGAAATAATGCAGGAATCTAAAAATGCACAGAACGATCTGAAAAGGCTCTTTAAGCGGTATGTAGTTGAAAGTCCGAATAATAATTTTAAACAGGAAATCGTTAATGCAGTAACATCTATGAACCTGGTACAATTTGATGCAGCATGCTTTCAAATATCTGTGATGGAAACAGTAATTCAGAGAGCGATTTTTTAATCCTCCCCAGGGGAGTATACAAAACGTTCTTCTTGATTATTGTAAGATCACAAAAACTACCTAGGTTAGATATCGATAAAATGCAGAGGGATCTTAATGACATAACTGACAAATATTTTCCGAAGATCCGCGCGACATAAGATAGAATTAAAAAAAAAACAAAACGAAAATATTTTCAGATATAACAACGATCCAGCGGGCGGTGGTCGTCATGTATCCACAGGCATAGTTAATATTACGTTGACGATTTCTGTAAATCTTGTATGTGACGCAGTGGATGTCAACTATACCGCGGGTGGATCGCTGGCCCACGGATCGCAGACGGGGATGTAAACATCCCAGGAATATGTTCTTTATAGCTTTTCCCCAGAGGTCCCCTGGTCATTTGATTGTGTCAGTGCCTGTTAATCCTGCTTATTTACAGTGTTATAATCCATCATTGTCAAGAAAAAGATTTCGGCTGACCAACCAAGATGGTCATTATTGGATATACGTGGAGAAGAATTAATGCTGAGTTTGTATGTGAGTGATAGACCATGAAATGGTCCGTCCTGAATGCTAACATTCCGAACGGCCTGCCATAATCATTTGTGAGACAAGTAAAGGCGCACGGAACTTCATTACGTCGCAAAAAATACGTTATTTTCTTTTAGCTTTGCTTGGTAAACACCACCTCCCCCACACCCACACCCCACACACGCTAGGGTTTTTGTTGTCACAGCCCGAATAACCACGTTATTTGATTCAACATCAGTAGATTCGCATTCGAATGCTTTGCATTCAGATTGCTTGGATCGGACAGATTCCGATTGTGGGGAATCTAACATAAGTTTCTTTAACTGTCTCGCACGCAAACCTAGTGTTTCCTATTCTCTAGATAGCTGATCTAATTTTCTCAATGACTCATGCCAATGGAACAAAATTAGCAATCAAGCTATCATCATTGACATATAATGTCGGTAAACTGGCCTGGGGATATTTCTATTGCCTGTTGGAGTAATTTGATAAATAGATATTCCACAGCTAGAGTATATCTATCATTTTCCCGTCGCCGTTATATCATTTCAAAATCGTGTTTGAGTTTTTCAACATCAAGTTAAACTACGAGACTATTTGGTTGTAATTCTCAATCGCAGAGATAATCGCGTTGATATTTTCTTGGTTCATTATACAATAAATATATTTATTTAATTAATCACCAAAAAGAGATGACCGCGCGAACTTTGCACAGGCATGCTCCCCTCCCCTAAGAGAACCACTAGATGCAAAACGAACACCCTTGCAGTGGCGGGGTGGTGGTGGCAGTAATTAAACATGATCGTTATCTGATGACTGTGTCATTGCGTTCTCAGCCAGGCGAGGTCGCCCCCCCCCCCACGTTATAATAATTTTTATTTTATGTCCGCCGAAACATTGTAAACCACGTTATTCGAACCCGAACGAAGTTTTTACCTGGCAAAGATTCGCTTTCCTAGCGACTTCTTTCTGCGCTAACCTTTACACCACGTGATCGTTGTAGAAATATATTTCGGAACTGATATATAAAGAGTGTTGTATTTTAAAAAATCAATAACTCTACCCACTCGCCACTTCTTTGCTTCATTAAACATGTACTTGAAAGGAAATTATGTAACACTCTTTTGGAGTTTCCTGGAATTGTATTATTAACAGTTTTGTGGTCTTTAACTCCATCTATAAAGTATCTCTGGGATACATTTGTAATAATCATTATTTTAGCAATAACATTGCAATGAAAGATATAGGTGAGGCTATACGGCCTGTAAAAGAATGATATTGATTTTCCCCACGTAAATCACATAGTTATGCAGCATGTGTTAACTGACTGAACTAAATTCGTCAACTGCTCAGTAGTGTAGAATAAATCGTGGTTCCAGACAAAAATGTACTGAAATCTTATCGCGTCACACATAATACGACATTTGTTATATTATTTTTAGCAGCGGATAATAATGGATTTTATAAGTTTTTTTTATCATGCATCTGAGACAACCTGAGCACGACAGGTAGTCTGTTTGAACGTATGCTTATTAATGCCGTATAACTCTGCTGTGGATGCGAGAGAACAACAAAAATACAAAATACTATAAACAGTTATAATATAAATTACATCTGTAATGTTTCCAGCAGAGGATATTATGATTCACGGATTTTCTATCATGCATTCTTTTGTGTTCCGTGGACAGGTCATTGAACTGCAGTTATTTTTAGCACCGCAATGTATTAATCAGTACGAGAAGGTTCCGGTGTTGGTTCGGGGGTAAAAAGAAAAATACGGTACATTGCTTGCTTGTTATATACTGAAATCTTATTCGATAGAGCTGAATTAGTTATACCAAAAACCACACTTTGAATGAATGTCAAAATATCTTCGAGCAGAGGATATTGATGGAATTTCATTCGTCTATAAAGAGCGAACTTGTCGCGCATCTTTTTTGTATTTTCCTGTATTACCCCGTTTGTTATTCTCGCGCCTGAAGATTTTCTAAGCGATTATAAATTTTAACATCAATATACTTATTTTTTATCCAATTAAGACAATTGGTTTTTAATCATGGATTTTCTCGATAGGTGATTTTTTATTGCGATAATCTTTTGCGTCTTTCATCGTGGCCACCATCACCACCCTAACAGTGCTTCGTTTATCATAGTATCATTTTAGCGCTCCGTATTTTCTTCCACCACATTGAATGCAAAGTTCAGATTTTCCTCTCACACCCACCCCGCATTTCACGCATGGCTTTTGACCTAAAATTCCCAGTCGAAAACTTGCAGAATGATATGCACAATACTCATTACAGGAGGGTTTTCTACATATGGGTTGTTGCTCCCGTCATACGCCACATGCAGATGCGCTTTGTTTGTGACATTATATTCCAGCATAACCTTTAATTACAGAAAAAGCTTCCTTTAATGAGTATGTGGAGTGTAGCAAATCAATTGCGAGAACGGTATTATAATCTCCTTGTGTTAGACCAGCATTTCCTAGGTCAAAAATTGCCCAAGAGAATTTGCGAAATTAGATTAAATTCTTAAAAACTATGAGAGTTTTAAATATTAACTATGATTAAACCAGTGACCGCCAGGAGTGATTTTGATAGAGGAGCCGATAAAAAAAAATTCTCCATTTGATTTGCAATTACATGATTGTATCAGAATGGCTAAAGATGAGTTCGCGCGTGATAGTGAAGCTCATGTTTGGAGAACGTTCCAAATTGATCACAAAGGTATTTTCATTGATGCTACAATGAATGACCAACGGGCATGAATGATTATTGATCGTTTAGTTGGTAATAAAAAGTATATATTTAGAATTAAATTTATGGTCGAACAGGATGGTGGCCATGGCCCGACGTGGGTTATCCGGGATAAACTCGACCCTGTTCAACAATCACGTGTACAGCGTGGATAAAATTCTGAGCCGGGAATTTTGACAGGCATTGACCGGCCATATTATGAAAAATCATATCCTGTAGCTGCGGTTGTTTACACATTTTATCCTTTTGAATATGAATGCTCTTTCACCGATGTGAACTGGTATCTTAAACTGCGTAACTCAGCTGGTCACAGAACATTTTATGAATGCCCTACGAGGAAATGGTTTAAGAGAATTACGAATCAAAAAATTAACGAATAGGAACAGCACATTAGAACAGAGCCTGTATAGAAGACATTGTAGTGTTCGAATAAAAAAAAAATTCCGATAGTAGTAAAAACAATAACCAACAAGGTTTTGCACAATTCCGGCAATGATAAAGCACGAGGCACCCCTGTAGTGATAATTTACCACAATGCTCATGCGTGGACTGCAAGTGTAACAAAATTCTTGCCAAGAAAAACTCCTATATTTTACCACGGCAATATGTTTGAGGAAATTTATAATATTAGTAAAAACGATCCTGTCTGGCTGTTTCAGAGTGATCCCGAATCTGATGGTGGATCCATTGGTGGACCTGATGGGTCCCAGTTGAGACCTAGATTTGATCAAAATGTGTTACCGTCGGGTAAACGTTATCGCGAAGAATCTCTCCATGATCAGATGAAAGAGGTAGCGCTAAAATACACCGATGATTTAAATGTCGTAGATGAATTGCTAAATAATTGTTTTACAATCTCTCCTGTGGTTGCTCGTGTCGCCGAACAACAAAATTCATGGCGTCCGACCACGAAAGACCTTCTCGAGTGTATGTCGCGTTCATGCATTGAATTGACACATGAAGGTCTCTGGAACACCAAATATAGTCCCAACGCTGTAATTTCTGTTAATATGGTAGTTTCTTATCCTGCTAGTTTTCTTGGAACTGGTGAATGTGGCCCGTATTTCTCACGGTTTGATTATCCAACACACGAAATGACCAGAGTTGCAATAAACGGTCCACACCCATGGGATTGCCATGGAAATCCCGTTGATCTTCCGGATAAGCCGAGATTGAATCATTTGAGTTTGCAGCAAACATCATTCAGTTATTGTTGCTTGGTTTGGGCGTCATTTTAATAAACCAGATCCAAATATAGACTGCTGTGCAAAAAATAAACGCGGTTGGGCTCCAATAGTGCTACCGGGATATATGCCCGATAATGGGACATTGACATCGCTGACAGTGAGTACGGCGATAATATCATATAGGCCACAATTAAATGTCTTGCTGCCAGAGGATGACGATATATCGTTTGCAAGAGATATGAACCGAAACATTATTAGCAAATTTACCCAGGAAGCCTAATCTGATAACAAGCGCCGCTGTACAAGGTTAAGTATGGACCGAGCTTAACTTAATTTTACAATTGCAGATACAGCAGTGGCGGGTGTGTTACGTAATTATTCTGAACTTGCAGATTATAAACCTCTTTGCGTATATTACTGCAACAATAAATTATCAGAACGGTCAATGGCACCATCAATAAATGATTCTATTACCCGACATAAAACAATTTATCTTAAAGGTCACTGGCCACCTATATTGTACAGACGTGGGATATTATTATAGTCATAAACAAAACGCATTTGTTATGTATGCTCACCATAAAAATGTTTAATTAGACTTAAAAATCCGCTTTTTTAAATGAAAAATTATTCGGCAATCTCCGTAAACAATCGGTAGTTTCCG
Source organism: Megalonaias nervosa (assembly GCA_016617855.1). Lineage (NCBI taxonomy): Eukaryota > Metazoa > Mollusca > Bivalvia > Unionida > Unionidae > Megalonaias > Megalonaias nervosa. The sequence continues at coordinate 25,234 of JAECUM010015546.1, forward strand.
CGTGCCAAAAACGGATATGACGTACATTTATCCCTTCTATTCAACCTAGCCATTCAAGTGTTTAATTTCCCCAATTAAATGTCTGTGTTATATATCTTACGATCGTGCTTTTATACAGCAAATATAGTGCACTGTGTTGCATATGGATGTAACCAAAAGAGTTATGATGGGAAAAAGGGTTCTTTCTTTTTCCGAAAGACCCTTTTTACCAGGAAAAAAAGTGGATTCAAGCTGTGGGATCGAATAGGGTGAGGGATGGGAAAGTTGCATCATATATGCCGGATTACAGTCAATTTAGCCCAAAGACAATTCGGTCCAACTCGAAAGACAATTCGGCCCAACTTAACAATAGTTTGAACAAGTTCTTTATCTTCAACCAAGAAGTAGATACTATGTAAGATAGGTTTTAGGGGAAAAAAAATAAATTTAAACAAACTATCTTGATATTCTTTCAACGAAAATAATCATACTTCGTAATGTACATATATGAGAGAAAACACAAACTGACATGTCTTGCTCGTTCTAATTAAAATATTTATATAAAATTTTTTTGCTAAAAAAAATATATGCATATGCACAACGACATTCTCAATTTACGTCTTCCGGTCAAATTATCAATATTGATTTATACAAAAATATTCTACAGAATACATATACATTTTTCTAAGGGTAGTGTACAAGAGATATTATAACAAATATATTTAATTTCAGGCTTCAGGTTGTAACACTGCTGCATCTAATACACACTCGATTACACGTGTGTGTGTGTGTGTGTGTGTGTGAGAGAGAGAGAGAGAGAGAGAGAGAGAGAGAGAGAGAGTATAATGTTGAGTATTTTGTCAGTGTTTAGTTGCTGCAGTATGAAGCTCTTACCAGCTAATTTTATTGTTTGTTTTTATTTTTCAAGTAATCTTAGTGTGTGCGCGCGTAAATTAAAAGCTTGTCATTACTAGTCTATATCGTCAATCAAATTTGCTCTATTACTCCATACAAATAAGAAAGGAGATATCGTCAATCAAATTTGCTCTATTACTCCATACAAATAAGAAAGGAGATACCGTCAATCAAATTTGCTCTATTACTCCATACAAATAAGAAAGGAGATATCGTCAATCAAATTTGCTCTATTACTCCATACAAATAAGAAAGGAGATAATTTTGTGTTGAATTTGGTCCCCCCCCCCCCCTCTGCACGGTACCAAAAAATTGATAAACATACACTTATTTGAAAATAAATGAAAGAAACTAAACCTTGCATTGTAATCATTCCTTCTTTTTTCATCATGGGGAATTTATTAAAGAAAGAAATATATCCACGAACTCCGTATATGTAGCGGATGATGCCGGCTTGCGTATGCATCCTTACTGTAGTTGTATCTCTTATGTCAAATATCAAAATCGCAAACGAGACGAAAATATTATCGGATTGCTTGAAGGCACCTGCCATTCACGCATGATAAGTTACAAGGTGCAAACTGACCAAGATTATATTGTATCCAGGTTAATTATACGACGGTATCTCGCAAATAAAAATCATCATTTTGAAATACATTCACTGTGAGTGCAGATGATAATCTTTTCGCTAGCATGGGTTACAGAAGTATTATTAATGCAAGTTATTGTTGTGTATACTATTTGCCCTGCAAACGTCAATTATGATTGCATATGGTAAACAAATAGAAGCCAGGGTGATGAGCGAGCGAGCAATAAACTCCTTGCTTAAACTTACCGACAGGATGTCAAATACAAAGGTTATTTTATTACAAAGCAAACCAACCCCGGAAACTGACTTTTAAGTGTGCCGATTTTTTCTTTTGAAGTCGGCCGACATAAGGAAGCCAAGTTTGGTTCCTTTGGATTCTTTTGTTTGTGCCGATTTCTGGTTGTTTGTTGTTTTTTTCTTTTCATACAAAGTCAGCCGATACAGGGAAGCCAACATTGATTCCTTTTACCTGTATTAACGGGAATTTTCAAAATAAATTGAAACAATGGAACAGTTTTGAAAGCGACAGAATCTAGTGCGTCGTGCAGGCATATCGATATATAAAAAACATATCGATATAATGCTGAACAGTAAATTAGTTTTCAGTAGTTTCATCTAAATGTTCCCTATCCATAGTTTATAGTGTGTTATTTTTCGACAAAAAGAAGCATGTACTTCGTCTTGTGGGGATAAATGTACGTCATTTCCGGCTAGCGTCCTCCATAGGTGGCCATAGAACACAATTAATTTTACTATATATTCTCTACATTTGTTTCTCAGTACTGAACTTTCCACTGTGTGACAATCAATACAAATCATATGTTAATCTAAAATGCCTTCAAAGATGACTTTACGGTGAAGTTCTTGTCAAGGGTTGACCTGCATTTTTTTGAGAGGCTGAATTGTAAACAAAACACCATGCAACGGAACACAGATTTCACTTCCGGATCATCACCAAGGCCTTATTACTCACTGTGCACTGTCGCCGAAATACACACAGACAACCACACCATAAGCTCATATTCTAAAGAATAAACAATTGCCTTTAAATCCTTACCAAGAATGCCTAAATCTAACTCTTGTATCACCACCAAACGGAGACAGGAAAAAATGATCTAAAAATAGACTGGGACTAAATTCGTGGGTACTGAACCGGAATTATTAATTGTGGCCTGATTCCAGGTGGGAAATCGTAGCTAAGGGGAAGTAACAGCGTTGTATACTTCTATTTCGAGTAATGAAATTATTATTTCTTCTTTACACTTGATAATTTTTTTTGTTCTTTTCGTGCGAGTATAATTACTTTTAATCATGTAATGCAAATCTGATGTAAAAACAAATGTTGGAGTATGGCCAGTGACCTTTAATAATCCTGGCGGTTCCTGTAAAACAAAGCGTGCGTTAGAATTATTTAGAGATTCCGATATGGTAGTGCTAACCCCAACTCACCGGCTTGCCAGAGCGATGAAACAAAGTGGTGTTAAGTCTTGCACTTACCACAGCTTCTTTCGATTGCGCGGTGATGCGTGGACTTTAGCGCGAAAGGGTGAGAAACGTATCCCTAAAATCATCATTTGTATTGTGTCCAAAAAATTTTTAGAAATAATTCTTGGTTGGTTAGAAACAAAACAAACTGCGAATATCATGTGCGGAGATCATGGGCAACCTCGTCCGTTTAAAGGAGATCGCCACACAACTGGCTACAAATATGTCGATTATTACTAGGAGATGTTAGAAGACTACAGGGCTATGGATGAATCGCTGAGAGAGCTACAAGCGTTAATTAGACTTCAACCTGACAAGACTCAATATGAGATAATGCGCAGTGTAATTCCAGAAACTGCGATTGATGATTTCTGAAACGTATGGCGCCCTAATGATTTAATAGTTGCATTCAGGAAAATAGTTCGCGATTTACTTCAGCGTAAATTATTTGAACTTCATAAGGAAAGATTTCCCACGCTGGCAGTTCGACTGTGATATCGTCCAGCGGATATTCGTGGCCAGAACATTCTCGTGGCGATTCCAGGTTCGGCGACCCAGCAAAAGCTCGTTCTTAATGATATAGTTGATGTTTCCGTGAAGGGTGTTGAGCAAGCTATGGCACAACCATCATGCGGGACTCTAGGATATGCAATAACAATCCATTCATCGCAGGGGCTAACGATCTCAGATACCAATATTTAGATTGTCGATGATCGCGTCAAATGGTCAAATTTAGTGTATCTTGCAGCATCGAGAGTTACAAAAATATCTCAGCTGCACAGGATGGTTTATAAACAACCTCAGATACCAGGATCCACCACTGTAATTCCCTGCGTGCCAGTTTGCGGAACGTTAGTCCCGGGCACGGTAAAGAAATAATTAGCTGGCTATCAGAGAGATGACAACAAAACAAAAATAAACAAAGAGTTTAATCTTGTTGTTAATTTATAATGACGCTAAAACAGCGACAAAATAATCAGTGTGCTAGCTCTAACACAATAATGTAGCAATATTTTCCTAATGACCCACGACAATTTACGGTGAACAGAATCGATATTAGTTTGGACCACACCCGCAAAAATATCACACTGATATGTCTTGAGTATAACTTACGTTAAGTAGCTAGTGTCCTGGCGCGGCTACATGTCGGTAGCGAATCCATAAATGGTGATAAATGTGTATTTTCAGGAATTACTTGTAGTTGTTCACGGACAAATCCACGCTGAGGAGCCTCCGAATCTAGCCTACCCGTAGATCTTACCACGCTGGAAATTGTATGTGTGGTTACCCTCCACATATGATCAGTTGCTCTTTTTTCCCACCTTCAAGTTCACCAGGCTCATATAAATACCTGACTGTCACTTTGCTTCCCAGCCGGTATGTGTTTCTTCGTGATTGCATTGACGGGTTTAATAGCAATTTCAAGCCTGACTTTGCTGTTGAAGACGGCTATTACGATTGGTAGTCTTGCAACCCATTCACGAGATCTGTCCTTGCTTAGTAATTACGCGGTGTACTGATTTCTAAACAATCGCTCAGCAAGTGTTCGATTAAATCGTTCAACGATTGCCTGATTAAGATGTATTGCGGCTTGTCTGCGTCTGACTTCAACATTATGTTGTTGTACCAGCGATGATACTGAGCCAAGAAATTCTTTACCGGGATCAACCTGCAGCAATCGTGGCCATCGCAGGCCGCAAGACGGCCCAGTTCCACGCGAATAAATTCGTTCAAACGCGACTGCCGCTTCAGTTGCTGTTTTAGTCGATAGTGGTTCCACTTCCTTGTATCTACAAGCAATGTCGACGACCGTCAACGCGTATTTGTATGTGCGTGAACGACTCTGTCGTTCGCGTTTTCGTGATGTACCATTGATAGTGTCATGGGGTAAAAACAAGATATCTGCCTGATGAACTTATCTGGGAGTGCTGACATCAAACCGTCCATGCTGAATAATTTTAGGTGGCGATAGATAAATTTGCCATATTGCCTGTCGGGCCAACTAACCTGCGGCAACACCACGCGCGACACCTGCTGCATGGTGAGTTTCCTAATCGCTGCTGTACATTTCCAGTTTCCTCTTGGACTGTAATAAATCGACTCCATTATTAATTACCAGACAGCGAATTGCCTGCACTCACGGCTAACTTACCACTCATAGCGAATCTTATCTACGAGCTGGCAAGTGATTCCCTCATATTTTTATTTTGTATCGACTTCAGTGTGTGAATCAACTTGACATCAGCGATATGTCGTTGTTGCAGATCTTTATTTTTATATGCGACGTCATGGGCGTGGCACGCTTGATCAATCGCATTCAATGGAAATTCGCTTGGTTCTGGTTGAATTTTTTCCTCAAGTCTTATATCAAGTCGTGTTCCAGGACCGCAGCAATTATTTCCCGGAAGATGTTTTTCACCCAGGTACTTAGCCCATGGAGTTCCTGCTATTCTCCCGAGTTCCGCAGCAATATCACCACACAGGTGGTGCCCACCGGGATTACTCAGAAACTTATATTTTTTTCTGTTCCGCATTTTACACACTTGCATGTAAATGCTCGCCTGTCATTCTTCGTCGTTGTTGCTCTTAATCCAGCAGTATCCGTGACTGCCTTGCATCGAACACAATATAGACTCATGATTATAAATAATACATATTCCTATAATATGAATGTGATTGACTTTTCAACGACACAAGAGAAAACATACGTCAAACATCATCCATCATTACCATATTGTATTCTAGCCATTATCATTGGTCCGTCTGGGTCTGGAAAAACTCAGTTGTTGCTCAGCCTGATAACGAGATGGCTAAAATGGGACAAAGTTTATGTAGTAGCACCATCCGCAGACGACCAGCGATGTTATGATGTCCTCAAGGAATTCAACGAACTTGCAAATGATTCCCTGGAACGCAAGCGTTCCACCGATACTAGTGTTGTTGAATTTATCACTGACATCAATGATGCACCGCCGGTCGAAGATTTCGTTGGTAGTATTAATAATCTTGTGGTTTACGACGATGTTATGCTTGATAAAAATATAAATCCAGCCAGAATATTTTCACGAGGCAAGACATAAAAACACAGATGTCATACATGTTACACAAGGGTAAGCTCAGATCCCCAAAGTGATCAGAGATAACTGTAATTTTTGGGGTTATCTTTAACGGCGTTGATACACATATACTGCGAAATATTCATCAAACTTAGTGTCCAGGCGACATGAACATAAATAACTTTAAAAACATCTTTGCACATGCTCAGAGAACTCCATATAGATTCATTACAATCAATTTACACGATCAAGCAACACGATATCGCATTGGTCTCGATAGACTCTTCGGTTCAGCAACCAGCATACTAAAATACACATCAAACTCAGTAGACGTGGCGATGTGCGAGGCCTTTTTTGCACCCATCGGTGACCACGGGGAGTACTGGGCAATACTCTTGCCGTTGGTGGGTGGATCTTCATTTTAAAAAAATGGTTAGCCCTGTGGATTTCAAAATGCCGCCGGAATCTTGCCAACCAGGCTTACATAGAAGACTCTGATCAGCTTTTGGCAATTAAGAAATCAATAGTTTTCCAAGGCCCGGCTGATGAATATTGGGCCTCAGGGGGGTGGTTTTGACGCCCCCGGGGAAAAGGTCTGGTCACCATACAAAGCTCGAATTGGCTTTTGGCGATTAAGATCTACTTTGCACGCAGCAGTTTTCCAAGGCACGGATAATAAATATGGGGCCTCGATTCGCCCCCCCCCCGGTCTGTTCACCCACCCACCCTGCTGCTACCTATTTCCAGGCCCCTATGTATCTACCACCTATATGTGTATTATAATTATATGCAAAGGTACGACAGAGGACCAGTATATGAAAGGCAATGATGTTTCCCTTTATTTGGTTTTGTTCAAAAAGTGCTCGTATTTCTCGCTGCAGTTAAAACTTCCTTAGGCACAAATCAAGCGTTGCATGGCATGATAGAAAATCTTGAAGTCTGCGAAAAATAAGGATATACTGTTCAAATTCGAATATATAGGAATGAGAAAAAAAAAGAAAATTATTTCACGAATATTTTTCTGTATCTCACAGATAATTCTTTAATAAGAATGGAACGTGACCGTGCCAACCATATATGACGCTGTTTCTTAATATTTATACTTATATATATATATATATATATATATATATATATATATATATATATACACACAACTACTTTTAACGGATACATTTATACATTTACTTGTTATTGCTTGCATGCGCTTTATTTTTTCTTACTTTGTTTTTGTGCATAGGATGTATAGCTTACGACAGTAAAGTTCTTGTTTTGTGTGGTATAGTGTTTCACAGTCTTTTATGTAGCAAACTAAGTCATACGGACCAGTTTCAGGCCGAATAGGTATGAATATCAAATTTATTCCATCATCACCAAGATGTCACTGACATATAATGGCGTCTGTCTTCGCTCAGATTGGTCATATCTGCTAATGAAGTTTTCTGCCTCCAGTATAATATGACCTAAATAGTTAAACCATGATATATGAGAGAATCCATGATGTACAAGCGTGATCGCATAATGACAAATGTTAAGCTTTATGTGTTGATCAAAGCTTTAATCGATCCACACACAATAATATGTTTTGACTTGATAAAACAGGATTTCCGTAAATGTTGTCGATACTAAACAAGAAAAAACTGCATGAAATGGAAGTTACCTTTTTGCGCCTTTACGTAATTGTCTTTATCGATCACAAGTTCTTTATTCATATTACTTCTTCGTCTCATCATTTTCTTCTTTTTCCCCAGTCTCTATTCCTGTCTGTCTGTCTGTCTCTCTCTCTCTCTCTCACACACACACACACACACACACACACTTTACCTTTAGTTTAAAATCTTACAGCCACGATTGTGCTGAGGTGCCGAAAGACGCTACGACACACATAATCTTCTTCAATTTCCCCCTCGAAAATGAAATGTAGTGCTAGTACTTTGGTCAATTTTCTCTTCCAACAGTTATTATTTTACAGTCTTCTTATGTTTATATATGTGATAGATCATTTGCCGACGACCTTTCGCGTCAGGAATTATCATAGTGGTTTCTAAACAGAGTCTTCAACCAAGTTTTAGGTTTAAAATGTAGACTAACGACACTTACTATCTCTTTACATGAGTATCAACTGCTCACATGGTCTCTAGACCATACAGGTACACTAAAATATAAAATTTGATGCATATTCAAGCACATACATACACATTTGTGCGCGCGCGTGCGCCCGCGTGTGTGTGTGTGTGTGTGTGTGTGTGTGTGTGCACATACATACATAGGTAGAAGCATGCGGACTCTGTGCGGTACTTCTTGCTTTCATAGTAAAACTGTGTACAACAAACGCTATAGTTGTAAGGTTGTGAGGTCAGCATTGTCGATGTTCAACGGACCAAAGCTTGATGACTAATGTCGGAATCAGTAATTGCGAAAATGTAATTAGATTCGTTATTTTACATTTATGAATTTAAACATTCGTGTTCACATCAGATGTTGACTAATTAAGGGTTTGACATCGATAGCAACCTCAAGGTCAGTCATATTGATCATACCTCTAATGTATGTCGATCGCTGCCATTCTGATTACTTTGGCTATTTACAAAACAAGGATTGACTGTGAAGTTACGAAAGATGGAACAATATTTTTTTTTTTCATTTGTGATCTCTCGGTCAGATCAACAAACAAATCCAATCATAGAAATATATGAGATGGTCTGAATAGATTTGGTTTCTATTTTCGCTGAGAAATTTCAGGAGCATAAAATGTATGATTTTTGTCTGTAAATTGTTCCGCCGACATACATATAAGGTATACTTTTGTTACGAGGAAACGGCTGTAAGCAATTTAAAGTTTACTCTAGGGTAATAAAAAAATTATGATAATACTGGTAATACAGTACCGCAGATTGGTTAACAACGTTTGTCAAAATACATAAAAAAAGACGAATTTAAAAACTATTCCTTCGGATTTCACATTTTTGGCTCTAACTACCCCAGAAAACTGAGCGAAGAGCAAAATCATGCAGATCACTATGCTCCAAAAGAGATTAATAAGGGCCAATTTCCGTGTATGTATGTATGTATGTATGTATGTATGTATGTATATATATATATATATATATATATATATATATATATATATATATATATATATATATATATATATATATATATATTAGTATTATTAGTAGTATTATTACGCCGAAAATGTTTTCGTAATGCAAGATAGGGTTAGACTACGAACAACATTTTTGACCGTCTGTGAAACCTGTGACCGAACAGCCGTTAAATATTCTTTCCTTTATTTACGATGAAAATGGTTGCAAAGGAATCTAAGAAAGAAGTACATTTCATTGAAATTTAATGGATTCATAATATGCCAAATATGTGTAAAAATATGTATAACAATAAAATGTTGATAGAGACTGCCTTGGTATGAAAAGGCAACGCTAAACTTCATCAAAGTCAAGAGGTGTTCGAGTAAATTCTGTGTTCCAAATATTTGTTATTGTATACTGTCATATGTTATTGTATACTGTCACATGTTATTGTATACTGTCACATGTAACTGTATACTGTCACATGTTATTGTGTACTGTCACTGCTAAACATTGGTAACGCGTAATTCTGACAATGACCGTCACTGTGACCGTCTCTTTATTTAAAAAAAAATATATCTTGTTTCACTTCTCTGTCATCAAATAATATATTAAATTTCATCCCTTTTCACATACTAAGACATGAGTGAACCATGTAATAAGAACACTAGTCATGCATATTTAATTGTTCAATGAAGAGTATTTTTTTTACCATGAAACCATCCAGTATTACACACAATTTCATCCCATATGGCCCTGTATATAATTAAAAGATGTTTTAGGTTGGCATATATTTATGAAAATAAAAAATTTAATTTACTCCGTTTAAAGTACAGTTGAACCAGCAGCAAAGAAAACGGATAATTTTACAATTATTCATTCACGAAGCTAAATTTAATAGCTCGGAATATTTTTTTAAAATCAATTTTCAGCAGCATTCAACCCACCCCCATCCCAATTAGTTTTCTCTAAATCGGTATGTAAATATGTTCTTTGAATGTTCCATAGCAATAAACCAATGCAATATTGTTTGGCAAATTTCGCTCTGGCTGCTAGATCTCTGTAGCATTCATTAGAGTCTATTGTGCTATAAATATCTGCATTAACACCAGACGATCCAAAAAACATAAGCAATTTTTTTTTTCTTCCGGCTGCAGCAAGTACGACACTATCCCCGGTTTTATACAAAACGTTTGGTAACAGGTTTCCAGGGGCTACATTGTGACTAGATCCTTGAGAATTGTATTGTATGTGATTTTGTTTTTAAACATGCTTTTGCAGGATGTCTATTCCGTATCTGTAGCCGACACTCTTCTGGTAAATTCTTGGATGTAGTTTCTGTTCATAGCTTTCTCATTATTTTTTTTTTTTCCTTTGGCGTACTTCGTTTTCGTTAGGATTTTTTGTGTGTTCGAAGAAAGGCCATTAATAAATGCAAAATACATATGTTCTAGATGTATTCAGATGTTGTAATTGTTTTGCTGACTTTACTTTGTGAGAAAACAAATCAGTTTTAAACGATTAAAACGAGTAAATGAATATCTCGTTGTACAAAATATAGCCTAGTCCTATCCTTGTGGTAAAACTGAACTTAAGGAATTTAACATAAATCTAGATATCCAATGGATAATAGATCACAGTGTAGTAAACGGTTGAAAATTCCGGAGCTGTAAAATATTCTAAAGCCATCCTCTCGAATAGGTCAACTTTAGGATAAAATTTTTAAAAGCATCTACTTAGCCTTGTACTAAAGCGTACGTGCATTGAAATGGCGAAATCTTTGTTGTCTGGAAAGGAAAAGCCTGTCGCAAATTAACATGGCAAGGTAAACACAAATAATAATTTGCGTTGTTTTAGAAAACACAATAATGAATGGCACAAAAGCTACGTTGTATTGATTTCAACACTGTTGTTCGAGAAGTATTATTGTATTTTGCATGAGTTTAACTTGAAAGAAACAGAGTCCTATCTATAGATAACGTATATTGGTTGACACACTTTTGGATGGAATAAAAGTGTGGCCATAACAAGTTGCTCTAATGGCAAGATGATAAAAGGAATGCGGCATGAAGAAGGAATAACTTACTTTTTGATATGGGTAAATATAAATTTTTCAATCGATTAAATTCACAGTTCAATATGAAGATTTCGTACCTTTTACAATGTCAAACTGCAACGATTTAACAAAAACAGATTTAATATATGGTAAACAAAAGATAGTTGCACAATATATGAAACATCTTTTTTAGAATCAATCATAGATATGATAAAGTTGGAAACAACGCCTAAAGATAAGGTATCAAGCATAGATAAATCTCTAGATGTTTAGTTACTGTTCTAAACGAATAACAAAGAGCAATATTTAGGGCATCTATGCTACAATCTTGATAGCCTAGATACTGATATAAATATAAACCTATAGGGGAACAAATTAAATGGGTCAAAACTACAACAAGAAATAAAAAGGAATGGTAGAAAAAGAGCATTCAATACTGTTCAGCCTACTAGGAGAAAAAAAAAAAACAAGTAGCGTTAAACAGAACGTTGGAGACTTGAATATGGATGTATTTTACTCAGAATGAACCCAGAAAACGGGTTCCCGTTTTACCAACTTTAAGGGAGGGATACAAAAACGGTCATGATAGATCAACAGAGATGACAACGGATGTGGCAAGACAACGGATCAAAAGTTTGGATGAACCCATTCGGTTACTTAATGATGCATTTGGAACAACTAAATTACAAATTGTGAGAACAGTCATAATTTGAAATTGCAAAACTATTTTGACAGATCATTGCTAGGTTTATTATAGGTGATCAGGTCGTTTGCAAACGGACCAGAGAAGACACAGAGGATATGTTATACCAGCAATAGTGCAAATTTATGTCAAACTAGATGGGATATACAAAGTTGAAAGGATTTTGAAAAACAAAGAGGATGAATTGTAAATAGTCGTTTAACAGCTGGAAAACATTATCCCCTTAAGATAAATGACAGCCAAGTCTTCCAGATATAGGGTTTGCCGTCTTGGTGCGGATAAGCTCTCTCGCTGAAAGACAGCACAGCTGAGCTGAAAGCAGCATAATACAGTAATATAAATATTAAGGACCATGAAAGTTAACAAGTTGAAGCCCGTTTAATTTTATCAAGGGACAAATCCTCTTCGCCTCTGATGGAGCAACACCTTCTGTCCCCCGCTATACCTATTACCTAATATGTACAGACCGAGCAGGAATAGTGTCATACATAATGCGGTTACTACGGTAGCTATTGTTACACCCTTTACTATAAATTGCCGTTCAATTCTTCCTTTAATGTTTCAAACGGTGATAAAAATGTACAGTTTACAGAAATGGAATAATATAAGAAGGGACTGAACAAATGGTATTCCAACTGAAAGTTTAAAATAAATAAAAACAACGTTTACAAGTGTAACTGAAAAATACGGAAACATAAAAGGAAAGCGAATCAAGAATATGTATAAAATCTTTATCAATGTTCGATGTGCTAAGGTTTCCAGGTCATTGTCGGGAAATATCTATGAGGAGTCCTAGTGAATTTACATTGTTGTTGTATTGTTAATCTAGTTTGCCGCAAAAAATTCAGGAAAACATAGAAAAAGTAATTGCATCTATAGGCAAATACAGAAACAGTAATTACATCAATAGCCCATCCAAATAATAATGTCTTGAACTTCAACAATAACCATATCACATATTTTCAGAATCCTGTTACAATAATTGATGCAGTTATTTACGCGTCTTCTACAGCAAGAGAGAAAGGCAATTGAACATGTGTTTGAATAAAATAAATGTTATTCCACATTAAATTAAAGGATAAATGATACATCTCTGAAACAGACCAAGAGAAATAAAAAAATGAGACTTGATTAACACTTTGGCAATAAAGAGCTTCAATTCCGTAAAATAATATTTGTTTATGTCCCCGAGCCTCCCCCAAGAAAAACTTGTCGGTATGCATAAACGATGACACTTTATTAGTTGTGATGTTATAGATCTCTTGCTGGCACACATCTGTGCCAATTAATATTTGATAATTTCCCTCGTGAATAAATAACTTTTACTTTTTGAATCATACATATTTAATCACACATTATTAATTCTTTGGCATCTTTTTGTTTTTCAGAGTTATTAAAACCATTTCACTTGCAATAATTGTTATCCTAGCAAACGATTGATATATACCGGAAGATATAAAAGTATCTGCTGTGAGGAAAGATTGTGTCAAATTTATAAGGTTAACATCGAAAATGAATTCCATTTTATTACTGCTTGTCCGCTATATGGAGAAATACGAAGAAAATACTTACCCACCTTTGTATATAAAAATCCAACTTTAGAAAACTTTAGGTCCTTCATACACAATGATACTAGTAAAATTCTGAGACTAATTCAGCAATGTTTACTATAAAAGCCTTTAAGATTAGAGTTTTATCAACGACTCCTGCTACATAAGACTTTAGATCAATATCACAAATATTGCTCCACACAAGTTTTAGGGTTACCCTTAAATCCGTTTGTTTGATTACTGTGCAGTGTATACTTGTATCTCACCTATATTCGAAAAAAAGCAATAATTATTACTTTCATGTATATTACTTCTTATAAATACGATGTTCTTTTGTTACGCACTATAACATCTTTTTGTACCGCATGATGTATGGATATGTATCATGGGCCAGTGGCCTATATTATAAATGAACACTATTATTATTATTGATATTTCTGAAATTTTAAATGTTATATAGAGTTGTACAAATGTTATATTTAGTTGTACACATTTTATATTTCGTTGTACAAATTTTATATTTAGTTGTACACATTTTATATTTAGCTGTGCACGTTTTATATTTAGCGTACACATTTTACATTTAGTTGACCACATTTTAATTGCTGTCCTTTCCTCACATTTTTCATCTAGTTACCGAATACAACGTAGTTATTCAATCTGAAGACGTCTTTCTCAAAATCATTTGCTGAATTTTCGTCTCAACATGTGTTTAATTGAATTTAGGATTTTAATCAGGACTGATAGCCATAAACAAGACAGTTATAATTATCGTTTTAATGTTTAGTGCTAACTGTATGTTGGGAGTTAGGTTTCCTGTGAATGACATGCTTAACACTGTTTCTCAATGTCTATACTAGCTTTGATACAGTCGGATTTGTATCATGTTTAGCAACCTTTTTTAGCATTGGAGACAGATCCATGTCACCTAGTATTGGTTTCTCTGGAACTACTGAGCAGTCACTAAAATAGTCATGAATGTGTAATGAAATTTTAAAATTAACTTCCAATGTGCATCAAGCACACTTATTGTCTGATATATCCAACATATTTGCTCTACCCAACTTAATGTGTTCTACCCAGATTATTTGTTCATTGATTATCCATCTAATGTATTGAGACATCAATCACCATAGAAACGTTAAGCATACTTATATAATGGCTAAATGTGACCTTGACCTTTCGTACTCACAATCATTCCTATTATCTTTTGCCAAGCTGTTTTCATGGTTGGATTCAGTATACATAGGTATTCTACATCCTACTCCATTGTAAGTCATTAGGTACGTATCACAGTATATTTAAAATTCAAATACTATGCTTAGTATCTTTACACTTACATCTGGTACCAGTCCAGCAACACTGAAATACTTAGTAATGACAAGTTTGCAATGTCTTAAAGACATTACGACTGTCTTGTTCCAAAGTGTCAACCAGTATCAATATATCTTGTTCACTTAAATAGTCATGTAGATCTCCGAATGATTTCAGTTTGAAACATTCCTTCACAGCATGAAAGCAGTAAAAGACCTAATTTTATATGTTTGGCCTATTAAGCGGTGATTGTAACTACTCTATTTCCTTGTATTCGTCAAGAACTGCTTCGATATGTTGGATAACTTTATTATATTTATCTCCCCCGTGCAAAACGCTTACTACTCCATTGGAACACAAATCGCGTTTTTAATCGAAAAATTGTACCTTATTTTATGTCTGTTATCAAGCGACATAGGCTAGTAACCTTCAGTTTACAGTTCCGTAGAGCCAATTTGGAAGTCAGTGGCATGAAATGCATATCCCTTTGATGTACATTTGTTCCTACATTTAATTAGAAAGTAATCGTTTTGGTAAATTTTTATCCATCATTATGGAATGACAACAGCGATCCCACCAAGAGTGACAAATATTTTATAATTCAGAAAAGCAACATATTGAAAGCATTTCTGAAAGATGATTTTAAAATACTGGAAATTAGAAGACCATCCTACGCATGTTCTCTGTATCATCTGCTCACGTGAGATGATGCGTCAGTCTCGTTTCAGCGCTTCGTATGAACGTTACATTTAATTTATAATATTTTTTTTTCACAAAGAAATTACATATTTAAAATCTAAGTAGTTTTCACGCCTTACGTGAGCACTCACCTCTCACTAGACGCTTGAGATGGAACCGTCTCGAAACATTTCATAGGCGAAACGTGCAGCCTCAATCGCTAATTTCTTCTTTTCAGAAAACAATCTAAATTCTGACAGATAATGGTCACAAGAGATAACTTGAGTTAGTTCTATATCTGTATAGCAAAACATTAGCATCTTGAATTCAAGGTAATTCAGACTATAAGCAACATGATATTTTTTTTTTAGATCAGTACATTTTTGCATCGCATGAAAAATGTATACACATATGCCGATTGTGCATATGTTGACCTCTTTTTGTGGGTCTTAGTAGATGAAGCACTTATTCGAGGTAAAGTTCAGCTAACTGGAGTCTAATTTTCATTATAATAACTCAGTTTCTAAAATCTGACGTGTGTCAATGTCACGGACTGTAAATCCTGATTTAAGTTAATACGACGGTGCTCGATATTACCGTTATACCGTTATACTACGGCATTTTGTTCCGGTGGTAAGTACCATGGTACTTTTTCACTGTATCGTTACTTAGGTAGCTTCCTTCAGTAAGGAATGTAGGTAAATCGAGAGGAACCTTGTTACAGATGTAATGATGTTAAAACCATATTTCATTTTTACATATCAAAATAATTCCAAAAGTAAAGAATGATTTTACAAAATAGTGTGTTTGTCACAAATTAATTTCGAATATTACAAACACATGTATAATTATATTTATGAACCTTTTTTCGCATGTTTGATATGTCTCACTTATACCAACATGCCGACCGAATGGAATGTCGTGAAAGATATTCGGGCCAAATCCAACTTATTGGAAAATATTCAAATTAAAACGGAAGAAAAATGTCATTTTTCCCTAGTTTATAGTTGTTTCTTCGAGTATGTAAATGTGTTAAAACATACATTCCTTTGCAAGAGCGATAATCAACCTTAGATTTTCAGGACAGCAGATGTTTTATGTTTGGTTTCACGTAATATCTCTTCTAGTCCACTAAATAATTTCTCGCGTGTTGAGTTAGTGTCTTTTATGTTTACTGGCCCACTGTGATAAATATCTTTCCCGGTTGTTGACAATCCAATCAAACTTTCCCTGCCTATTGCACCATTAGGGTAGCTTGCATATTGTTTGTTTCAGTGTCCGCACTTTCATTTTCATTAATATCTACTGTCTGCACAATGTCTTTTCCAGGCGTCAGCTACAATAAGCCTAATCATCTCGCTTAGTTACAGTTTTTAGATGCCAACTTATACAATAAACATCTGCATGGCAAATTCATATACTTCACGGTACTAACCAGGTGGAGGGGGGTTGCAATTTTCTTAACAGCCAAGATATTTTATTTTTATTAATCTCAAGATAATTATTTGTTTTTAACAGAAGGAACAAAATATGATGTTATTTTGCTATAAATCGGAGCAATGTATTTTTCCAGCGATATGAGAGCCGAAAATTTAAATAAAAATTAAAATGGTATGTCCCTAATTTAACTGTGGTATACAGTGGAACGTATCACGGTATCTTCACAAGTGCTGGAGTATAACGCATTGCAACATTTTTCGTGGTACCTAGCACTACTGCTACTACTATTACTTGAATCTGTAAAATTCGAAAAAGTCGACAGCATGAACAGAGTAAACGACTGTAACGTGGTTTTAGGGGTTCGAAATGTTGATTTGTTATTAATGTTGGTGTCTGGTGACATTTGGACCCATTGATTTTGAAATCTAACTTGGGGAAGCTTCGAAATCAGCATACAGTTTTTGGTGGTCTCATCAGGTAATCACAAATAAACTTGTGTATAACACAGGAAGGTAGGGGTCAACAGAAATGTTATCTCCTTTTGTGCAGGTTTCATCCAAATTGCATAACATGTACAAGATTTTCAACAGTGAAAACTACACACGTAGCTCATAACTAAGACTTGTTCAGTTTAAAGCACAGCTGTGTTGGGTACGAAACTGGCCTGGTTTGTAAGGCAATATAATTACATAAATTCAGCCAACACTCATCGTATGTGAAGTAAATGAAACTAAAAAGTTGCTTTTGACCTTGGGAACCATGAAAACGTCGACATTCAGTGCCAATCAATGCCCCACTGAGGCCCTTTTCAACACGGGCTGATTAGCAGAGCAGTAATAGTCAACATGGAATGTGACGGTAATTATGGAAGAAGGGAACTTATTTTCCCCGTCTGCTTCTTGATCAGATCAATCATGGTGACCTCAACAATGTCAGCATGCAGTTGTAAGTGGCAATTTTCCTGGAATCTCTATATTTTACTAAATCATCGCGCATGTACAGATGCACAATCTTCAACGCACACACACTTTTTAAGCAAGTGATACTGGAGCTGCACATCTATGGTCCGTCTGTGGTATCGGAGCATAGCTTGAAACTATATATATATATATATATATATATATATATATATATATATGTGTGTGTGTGTGTGTGTGTGTGTGTGTGTGTGTGTGTGTGCAAAAATGTCCAAGTCATTTGAAATAAAGGTGGGTACATGACCTTTTCCTTACAATTTAAGCGTTGTCCTGTATATGAATGTAGTGCAACTTGAGATAGAAATTATTATCTTTGTAACTGAAAAATAAATGTTGTCTTTAAAGACAAAGTGAGTTAAAAAAGAAGTATGAAAAAGGAATAATAATAAAATTTCACCGAATATTTACATGTGCTTTCATGCAATCATTCCTGAGTAAAAATAATTACCAAATATACATCATGAGAAAGGGTTTCTTTGTTTCATATAACCAAACAATTCCGATAGCTTACCATGTACTGTGCTGACATACTTACATTAGAGTCAATAAATCACTTGAGCCATACGCCAAACAAGAGAAATACAGCAATATACATACGTTGAAAAGAGTGTGCTGATATTTTGCTTGGTTCAAGTATGCATCCGTTGAGAACTATATTTACATCTCTTGCCGACCCTTTATTAACGTAACAAGTGTTAAAGATCAATCAGTCATCATCCTTTATTCCAATTGTACGATAGTATGATGATAATATTGAATTCAAATCTAAAACACCGTGTATGGGACTATCCAAAAGTAGTTTTCACGCTGAATGAGTTAGCATGATACTAGTCGACAAGCAGGTGATGGGATATTTTGATATATGATTGTGGTTTGGCTTAGTAATAATGTGGCAACTACTAGATTTACAGGATTGTGGATTGGAGTTACCCTTTTGTTATGTATCGAGTCTTGCATGATCTCTTTGGTTTTCGTAACGAATGATGGAATCGATCAAAACAGAATTTAGTAATTCTAAAATGGCGAGGCAAACGATTTCAAGTGTTCATTGGGATACAAAAAGAGTAAACAGTCCAATTTTGCAACAAGACGTGATCTTATATTACGCCTATGGGAAGCATTTCTTCCCTATCATGAAGAACTCCCCTTTCAAAAAAGAATGGGCTACAAAACCAGCAATATATTGTTCTAGTCTCCGTCATACATTCTACTATCATTTTTGAATTGAGATATTAAATCCAACTTAGCTGTATGTAGCCAGTAGTCCCTATTGTCCATCTGCTATTGCCCCTGGTTTCTTTGGTATTCTGCAGACTTACAGACTTTTACTGAATGTCTAGTGAACTTAAAAATGACTGTTTTTCCCGAAATCGATACATTTTCGGATTTTGTATCGACAAGGGTTGCTTGATAAAGATACTCGCTCGATTGTGAAGTCAGACAGATTGACGATCTTTAATGCCTTATACGTGGGCAATCTTAGCAATGGCTTATGTTAATAAAGTAGTCGTTCCACATGGAAATTCAGAGCAGAAAGATATATGCTGAAAATTCCGATTATTACATTCGCCCATTCGTAAGTACTAACGCAGATGCAACTCCTCCATTATCTTGGAGATGATCAACCACGGTGTTATTGTCCAGATCAAATAAATAAAAATATAAAATATGAAATTGATCGATGGAGTAACAGAGAGCAGAGCACAAATGGAGCTTTTCTCCTTTAAATAAATACATAATACACAACCTAAATATTTGTCAGACTTTCCTACTTCTGAACAATATTCACACTCTTGTTACATCAGAGTTCAACAAAAACTAAGGCTAAATAAGGGCCATTTCGTAGCCTGACAACTGATTCAAATGACCTTATTATCATAAATTAAATACTTTCCCTAGCGGTTATTTACATTCCTAACGGGACTATAACATAACTAGACATATTAAAAAATAGTACTACGCCCTACTATGGGCTATACATCACTAACTGGACTACATCGGTCGGCAAGCGTACGATTTTCGGTTAAAAAGAATTCACAACTTAATTACACAAATGAATTAACGTATCCACATCTTGTCTTACCTACATTACTTGCTAACTAGCAATTCATTGGCATAATATTTCCAGACATACTAAAATCAATTCCTAGCCTACACGATTCATATCATTTAAGAAGATGAATTTACCCAATCTGATAATTCGTATCGAACGTAATGCATGAAATTCCTGGAATGAATGATTCCTATTAAATACAAAATAGCAAATTCAAACAAATTCATATCAAGAAAATGTTGTATGACATTCCTAGAATACACGAATCATTTAACAATCAAGACAATCATTTAACACTCAAGACAAAAGAATGCAAACAGTTAACTTCCGAACTGAAGGAATTTAAAACGAATGAATGCAACAAATAATTACAAACTTATATCAACTTATATGCGATAGAGACAATATATTGTGCCTTCCGGGACTCGCTCTCATTTGTGTGAAGCCGAATCTCTCTTTGAACTCTTACGTTCGTGTCTTTCAACTACGCCCGTCCATTATACAATTTCTCACGAGAAATGCTTGTTATTTCCCGGCGTCAACTTCTTTGATTCCCACAGAAACTCAGATTGACTAATTTCGAGAGGGAAATTACTTAAAACATTGAATTTCGTCTGGAAAACACACACACACACACACACACACACACACACACACACACACACACACCTATCGCTTAGCTAAGCCAATCAGGATTAACTTTATCTTACCGACAAAAATTTAACACGCCAATTAGTTAAAATAATTCTCTCCTTTGACTTCTTTTCATAACTATTTCTGGAAAAACTCAATTATGACACTTATTTCAAATGGCCTAAAATTGTCTCAGGATTGTCTCCTCTTTGTCGTTTCTCTGCTACTTAACCAGAAATTAACCTCTCCTATCTACGTCTGACCGTTATCCCAACGGATTCTAATTAAAAATTAATAATACCCACAGCAAGAGCGTCACATCCATCGCAGGCTAGTTATTTAAGTCGGATCTATCCCATACGTCAATGTTGATTGGTACGTGTCAAGCTGACTGCGACAAGATTAGCTTAATTATGTGTTGCCATCTTTCAAACTTCACTCTCATACAGTATGTTGTATCAATTGATATGCTGATATGTCTGAAAGATAAACTCTGATTGGCTCATTTAAACAGTGAAAGGTCATGTTGGACGACAACGCAAGAAACTTACTTGTTCTCGCGGTGGTTAAGTACATTCATGACGAACAGAGAAAGCTCAGCACAGGCTGCCAGAGGTGTCTTATATCTAATCATTAAATCAGGTGGTTACTGAGCATAAATGGCATGAAAGTGCGGAATTCCTGCCAGTGCTATGTCTTGTTACTCAAGTAAAGTCAGAAAGCTCAGATGTAATATATATATATATATATATATATATATATATATATATATATATATATATATATATATATATATATATATATATATACCCATTACCAAAGAACAGTATTCAAGCCGGCTGTTCCTAAATGAATACTGTACTGCCAATATGTTTTGTCTTTCAAAACAAGTATGCTGTTGGGTCGCTAGAACTTACTTAGTTACTTACATTATACATGCCAAAGCCATACGGTTTTGCAGTAGTCCAGTCCTCCAAGTAGATCGTCACATTCTAATACCTAAAGCAAAGCAAACTATTGTACATATAGTTATATGTGTGATATCCTATTCTAACTGACGAACAGCACACTTACTTTATATCAGAAAGCAGCTACTACCCAAGCACTTCTATATGAGACCAAATGTACCAAAGTTTAAAGAATTAATGTGTTCTGAGAAACTTGGTATTTTAAGAATTCTATCTAAATTGATTGATATTATTTTATCAAAATTTCGTTGATTTGAAACCAACTTTACTCGATGTGTTTATTGCTTTTTCGTTTTTCGGGGGACGGGGGTAGTTTTGTTTTTTTAAATAACTCTTTCATTGCTTTTTGAAAATATTTTTAAGGAAGAGAAAAGTACTGTAGATTAATTATTGTAAAGTATTTGCTAGAGATTTTAGTTTGTTTTCCATATTTAGTAGTTTACAAACTGTCTTCCCAAATATACCAGTGTCTATATAATTAAGTTTCAACATGATCTTGTTCCATTGCAGTAATGGCTGTAATAATGAATTAATGCTGTCAGTCTGAGTTATATTGTATTTACTGTGACAGAAAAAAAAATCGTCCATGGCTGATATACACGTATGCAAAATGAGATACTAATATTTTCCATATATGTTGCGTATTGTAACCTGAGTGTAATGATGAATTTGTCTTGTCTTGTCTTGTCTTGTCTTATCATTGAGACAGTGCATTACGAAATAACATTAATCTCTTTTAAATCATTTTCATTAGACCCATTTGACGGACTTTGCCTCCTCTTCCTTCGGTTGTTTAAGTTTTTGGTAACAAGCATATCAAATTGTTTCCTTGTATATGACAACAATGACACAGGAGAAACAAGATTTACTGAGGATGAAACTTTTGCATAAAATGAGCATGGATGTAGGTTCAATTTCTACTCTCGAAAGCTGCATCAATATTTGTCTATATCATGCTGGGGGAGTGGGACCTCAGTGCCTTTCCCAATGACACACCAAGGTAACCGACATGGACACATCATGGCAGCCAAAAGGGACTGGCCTGTGCAGGTATAGAACCCGCGATCCCGGGATCGCGAGAACGACGCACTGCCAACTGCGTTACAGCGACTTCCATACCTGGAGTCATTTTGGTTCAAGCTTTTATTCGGGTTCATTCAGACATGATTTGTGTCTGTTGGTGTCCATAAGATTTTGACATTACAACTTATATAGGCAGTAATCAATATATGTCATCTTCCGTAATAGTACATATACAAACTGTAACGCTGTTTATACGTCATAATACAATTTGTTTGTATGGAATAACTTTGACTTAGGGCTCGTGATATTTTCAACATTATTTTCGATTAAATATGTATTTTGCTTTGGTAGCAAAAGAGAGTTCAGCACATAATCCTCTGTATTTCCTTGGATCTCGGACATAAAATGAAGAGTCACGTATTTTCTAAGATTCAGCAGGAGAGACCTTTGTGACCCATTGTGAATTCGACTCGTACAGGCGTTAACACTATGTATCAAATAAGGGTCAAGGGGTCAATGAAAGGGCATGGGGTCGTGAATGGCGTGCGTACAGACGTCAAAATAATATATAAATGAAGGGAAATGGGGGCAAGACTGGCATGCGTACCGACGTGAAAACTACATATCAATGAAGGGGCATGGGGTCGTGAATGGCATGCGTGCAGACGTCAAAATTATATATCAACGAACGGGTATGTAGTAGAGAAAGCCTTCCTATCTACCCACGGATTCTCTTCAAGCGTTAGATGGCCCGAGAGACGTGATTTTTAACTCCTGCTAATATTCTCTTTCTTTTTCAACTGTTTCTGTTTCCTGGCATGGTTTCCATTCACATTTAGTTTATTTCAACATTATGTTCTTTTCCACGACATCTCTGGATTTCATTTGTTACTGCAGTGTGAAAGCAGAAGAGTTACATGGTATTTAAAACAAAGAATTAGCAAACACACTGCAATCTTACTGTACAGACATGCAAATCAAAAGTTTCAAATAATATAGATTAAACAATTTAGATAAAAGAAACAAAGTTTTGTTGATTAAATGTTTTCCCCCAGACTGCCCCGATACCTTAGATGTATCTTCACTTCAAGATATGCCATTCACCTGGTGCAATGCGATAAGAATAATTCCCGGGTAATATTTTAGGTCATTGGTCCATTTTTATTATAGGCACGTGATTATCTCTTTCTGATATATCTTTCAATGACATTGTTGTCTTTTCTTTGGATTCTTCTTCCGCCCTCATTTTTGTGGTATAGCTTTTTATTGTTTTATAAATGTTATTATGAGAAAACATTACAACAGCTGACTACAACTTGCACTATAGTACCATCCATATTCTGTTAGAAAGTTGTAATCCTAACAACAACAAAAAATGATGTTCACCATCTCATTCTACACTTCTATATGAATTGTTCAAAAAGAGCCTCAGTATTCGAGTCACTTAATTCAAAAGTTGCATTTCTGTATCATATAAAACATGACACGATATCACTACATTATATCATATTTTCTGTTCTGCAGACTTCATGAAATACGTTGTAATTTTTTCCGTCCATTGATTTTGTCTCTGAGGAATCCGATCTAACACTTGGACTTGCTAATGTGTGCATTTAATGTATCAGATTAGTTTCAATATAAATAGTTTTAGTTTGAATTAAACTAGAGCAAAGACTGTTTGTTAAAACATAAGGAATATTGCCAGTTCTTCCCTTTAAGAGCGAGAAATTTTTTTAGTTTTGTGTGACTCATTATTTCACTTCACTCACCGAGAGGGGTTCCATCTCGTATGTCTGTGGATTGTGACGAGGTAGAAAGCTCTTTCATAAAAAATTTAAATATGTGTGTCAATAACGAACTGTGTCCGACTAAGTTTGGCATATATGTGCAACCAAGAAAAGTAAAAGTGAGGATGCAAGTGTTAGGTGTAGGAAGAACAGCAATTTTGGCTACTTTAAAGCTTTTGCTAGAGATAAGTTTGTTGCTAGTGGTGAATTATTCGGTTGAGCAAATCCTTGCCCCGGGGCCCAGTAGAGGATGCGGCGACAAGACAAATAAGATTGTCAATATCAGATTCTGGGACGGTCACGGTGGAGCACCCTACTCTCGCAGCCAACTCTCAATGGATACTAACCAAGTTCTTACATTATCTTAGCAGAACTGAAAACCTTGAATTAAAATTACAGTGAAGTTATGCAGAAAGTTTGTGACCTCCCAAGGAGTAAATGGAACTTCGTGAGCAAAATTTGAAATTGGGAGCCGCGTAAAGCAGATAGAAAAACAGACAGACATTTTGGAGACACAGTTTTGAATAATAAGCTTATTGGCGTGGTGTATCTGGTACTGCTAACGAATAATGGGATGTATATGAGAAAAACAAACCCTTTCGCACAGACACCCTTCATACAGACGACTCACGAACTATCCCAAATGATAGGGCACATAAACTGACGCCCAAATACGAAGGCTCGCCAAGCACCAGCTATTAACATATCCTAGCATAGTGCACATTTTTAAGGATAGAGCCCGTCGTCCTAAAATTACCCAGCAGGAAACGAGAGAAAATTTCTCAATAAAAGTAGTACGATATAAAAGAAGGATCCCTTCATGTCACTGTGATATTCCAATTCCAAACTGATTCTTGGCGGACAGGTTTACTTATATGACTGTGAAGAAGGATGATGTTTATTCTGTTGTCAGAGAGCGAATGTCGGAGAGGACAAACTTACTACGGAACACTGGATATACGGTGGATCAACACGTCAGAAGAAATATGGATGGAGCTAATTTAACTAGTCAGGAACATGGTTAGGGAGCAGGTCAAGGTCACTATAATGTAAATGTTGACAATGTTTTGTGTAATAAATAGATTTCTTTCTGAGTTGTAAATATAACTCTAAAGATGCCTCTTACTGTATGCGTTTCGACACAGTAGATTTTTGCAAAATATGGGGTATGTCGGACGAAGAGGTTAGAGAGAAAGAGTTTTTATATTTGTATATGTTTCATCAAACTGTGACGATCCGAAACAAATGGAATTGATTTATTTATTGAGAAAGTAGAAAATTAATATTTGTATATGAAGAAGCTGCTTTGGTTCTTGAAGGAGATTTCTGTGATTGAATTGAAGATCTTCTCGACTTTATACCTCATGTTACTTTCGAAACTATTTTAAATGCAGATGCCATGTACGATAGTATATAAGAAGTTTGGTTTGACTTTTGTAGAAATGTGAGAATTTTTTAATATACATATACTAAATGATTGGTTTTTCAACTCTAAGGAAGGGAACGTAATATTCATTGCAAATAATGGAAGCAGCATAGCGGATTGCATTGTTGTCTCCGCATATTTGTTGTCCTTTATATGAAGCTTTGTTTTTGACGACAGACGAATATTTCCATTTTCCGTTCTACTGTAGCTTGAAATAGTTTTGCAAAATGGGTCAGAATACAAGGGATTATCCATATAACGAATATGTCGGTAATGGTAGAATTAACGACGACGTTGAGGAAGATGATGACGATGACAATGACGTGTACAAAATATAATACGCTATTGCTGAAACATAGTTTACAAGTTTCAAAATGTATGGATTTTTGTTTAAATGCTGTGTACGAACACCAAATGGACATTTTAACTGCATTGTGGGAACAAGACAATGATGCATTGTATGTCCAATTATTTTCTTTTCTTTTTATTGATAATTTAATTCAGTGTTTCGAATGAAGTTTGATAGGACTGGTTCATCACATTGAATATCCCAGAGATCATTGCCTCATTGTATGCAGATGATGTGGCTAGTTGAACACAAACTATACAGTTACTACAAAAAATAATATTAATGTCATAGATGAATTCTGTAATTAAACAGGAATGGAAATAATTATAGCAAAACAAAAGTAATTGTCATTCTCAACGGTGCATTAGGAGAGATTATCAGTTATGATATTATAGGGACAAATCTAATGAAATGGTTTTAATATGTAAATTTAGACAGTACAGGTATTTACTGGAAATTGAAAAATAATGAACATTAGATCTATCTTTCATTTTCAGAAAAAAAAAAACATCTTACAACTTTTCGATGTTCTAAACATGATTGACTGACGTAATGATGAAGACACGCTAAAATTGGGAAGAAACCAAAGAGTGTGCAAACTATGTCTTAAGAAATATCAGCTGTGTTGTACGTGTGTATTTATATATGTCAGTAGCATAAGAAAAAATATTGCCCCCCCCCCCCGCAAAACTTAATTATGGGGCCTCTTTCCAATACAAAACTGTTTGATCGGAAGTTTGAGGCTCACTGGATCTAGTCACACCTACCCACCCAATCACTACCCACATGCTTGCGTGGGTTGTTTGGGTGGTTGTTTCGCAACTGACATCTACTTATACCGAATTCATATGAAAAATATCTCGAGGAGATATATTTTATCAACCTTGCAGTGCAAGCGTTTCGAAGTTTTGGGGATTTTGCTTTTGAACTAAGAGATCAACTGTTAAAATGTATCGACAGTCAACACGTAAACTAGCGCATTTTACAGTACTGTTTATGGAGCACTGTATATTAAACTCTATATGAGGTTTTGTATTATTGGCCTGAGGCCAATCATACTGAATAAACTTTCTGTTCTGTTCTACTATTTGTACCTGGTAATCGTTGTCCTCATGACATGAAAGTTGTTTAACAGAAAAGTGATTCGAATTTTAATAAATCAGTCAGTTAAAGCTGCTAAATATATAATTCCTCAGAGTATCAAAGCAAATTGAATTATTAATCAGGACGACGACAAACACAAAAAGTACTAGCTAAATGTACGAGTGGTGCGTTTAACTTTAAAGTTTTGAAAAGCAGAAAATATCAAACTTAGAAATATCGTCTACAGGTTATAAATGGTTTGCCTATAGCCTACATGTTATGCATATTGGTTTTCTTTCTTTTCTTTTCTGAAAGGAACGACGGTGCTGAAGATAACAGGATGATGTGATTAGGTGGAATCGTCCTGAAGTTTGATTTTCTTTTCCTGTACATGTTAGTTTTGGAATTAAATAGCCTTTCAGAGCTGATCTTTACAATCTCGAAATCAAACGTACAAGTACTTTTAGTCACACTATGTCTATACATGGCGTTTGCAACAATTAGATTTTTAGAACAAGATCGTATTTACCTCCACGTATATTTCATGGAACAGGAAATCTTGACGAGAAGCGTGTAGGAGTTTCTGTTGCCAACAAATAATAATGCATTTTCCAGAAGTGCGACTGCAATACAAGCGAAAATTAAAAGATAAAAGAAGAACTTGCACATTTCTTTTATAAATAACTTTAGTGCATAGCAGCATTGATTGCATACACATGAAGGTCAAATCAAAACTTATATGCTTGATGTGAGGAAACCAAAATGTGTACCGCTTACGAAGAATGTTTTTTTTTTTTCTTCAGACTTACATGTATATCTGCACATTTCCTGTGCTGATACAGTCTGTATATGCTAAGACCATGTGCACTCATGCATGTTTACATGCACACGCTTAGTCCGAGTATCTAATCTTACTCAGTCAATGACATGTGTGATGATGACGATGGGTGGCATGAAAGCTAATTGCATACTGAAAAGATCAAATTTCGCCGCCCTACACATGGGGAGTCGTTAGCCCATGTATGTTTTATTACAATGACTCCACAGTGGTTTGCAGAGGTTGTGTGATTGAGTATATATGTCGTTTTCAGTTCATTATTACGTTTCATTCAAGTTAGTCTCTGTTCGTCGATATTTTCCTCAACATTTTCTGTGCCCTTGCCTCCATCCGCATCCCCATTAAATAAAATTTGGATGTCAATGACAACAGTGTTAAAAGAAAAGAGTCTAACAGTGAAATGAGGCATAATACAAAATTACGAAAAATGATAAGGCCATCAATACATTTTCGTAGAACTTCAGTCACAGAATACAGGCTGGTGAACGCTATGCGTGTGCTGCGTTTTGGCGTTTGTAATATGCAGCTGGTTCTAACGTCACCCGTCGTAATGACATCAAATATCATCGACGGTTTCTCGCTGACAACTGCTTCGCACTTCCAATGCTCGTGAGATCATACTTAGCTATCAATCGCCATCTTTGAAAACAGTATAAAAATGTCCTCTTTACTCATTTGGCGCCGCGCCGACGTGAAGCTTCCAACCAGACATAGCAGATCAAGGTGAGGTCTTCAAACTCATCGTCATGGAAATGATTGTTCTGACAATGTCACTGACTAACTAGTACTGAATATTAATTTTACTGGTTTCTAACATATGACATTAACTTGCCAATTTCGCCCGTAATAGTCAACGGCGGACTGAAGTCGGAGACTCGGACTAGCGTGCGTCGAATTGAATTTCAGGGAAGAAGAAAGTTTGAATGGGGGCTTATTGGTATTTGTATTGCCAACAAGCACAAATTCAGTTTCCAGAAGTAAATCTACAACACAGACTATGGAAATATGTTATAAACATCTGCGCAGTTGCTAGATCAAGGCTTATGTACCTGTTAGCGGGCATCCTGCACTGCATTCTCTACCGATGTGTACATGCACGAGCTCGTTGGCGCTATTATTTAGACGTAAGGCCACGGAATATTCCGAGTTACAAACATTTGTTTATGATGGCGTTTTCAGTGCCGTTTGCATTTTTATACTTAGAATATTTGGCAATTGTTGTATTTTATCATTATTGGTAATTATATGTAGTGTGGATCGGATTCGGTAGAAATCGAGCATTCACACACAATCATTGTAAAGTAATTATGGTTCTCATCTCCAATATCAACTTCTATACACGCTTTGAGGTGCTTATTGAAAAAGCATAAATTTTTCTTCTCTTTAAACTATGCCATTTTCGAAGTGTAGGAAGCACGAGGTTTCTTTGAGGGTATCATGAA
Organism: Megalonaias nervosa; assembly: GCA_016617855.1. Lineage (NCBI taxonomy): Eukaryota > Metazoa > Mollusca > Bivalvia > Unionida > Unionidae > Megalonaias > Megalonaias nervosa. The sequence continues at coordinate 54,664 of JAECUM010015546.1, forward strand.
AATGTTCTTCTGAAGTTATAAATCTACGATCTAGGTTTCTGTTGTTTAAATGGATTTAGTTGTCTCGCATGTCAAAATAAGCGCACAAAACACAGTATATGCAGTAAATTTGTCAAGTGAATTAATTAATATGTTAAACAATGCCGTCACTGAGCGTATTCATTCGTCTCAATTAGAGCCCGAATTATGACGGAATAATCTTTGAAGCATGAGAAACAATCTAATATATTTATGTTTTGTAACTGTCTCGTAAAACACCACGGTACACCATTGATACAGCAAAGAAAAATCTCAAAGAAAATGAAAATTCAGACAAGCAAAATCAAAACCAAATATACATTTCACAGAAAAAAAACGAGCACTTTGAGACCTAGAATAAAATACACAGGAACAGCCTTACATTTCAAACATGGAAATTAATCTTCGAAAAAGAATGACGCCAATCGCGTCTCCCTGAAGTTATTTCCCCTTACTTCCTTGACAATAATGACAAACCCGCTGTAATGCATTGCTGAATCGGATTTGCATTGTTTGCAGATAGGGTCAAATAGTTCACAAAATGACAAAAATGTAGTTTACTGCGACAGATTAGGTTAACCTAATCCTAACGCTTTCTTAATCCCACCGCTTTCTTGTGTCACATATATTTATCTGTCTCAAAGTGGTCGTTTTTTTTTTCTGTTGAAGGTACAACATTTGTAGACATACACAATCAAACGTCGCATGATATGATGGGAAATCTTATATTTTCACATGTGAAAATATAAAGATATATTTTTCGTATGTGGAAATATAAGGATATATTTTTCAAATGTAAAAGGAATGAAAAAATATACGAACATTATTTCGCCAGTAAGTCTATATACATCACACTCAAGTATAAAATAATACTTTGCACATATAGAATTCAACTTGCGCAAATATATACATTCCCCCATCAAATGAATTTATTTATGATAATACTTAAAAATTTACATAAATGTACAAACTTACTACCATTTGAATTAAAGAAACCGATAAAAAATAATATATTTGTCCTTCTGCGATATTTCTTATATATGTAGAGTATTCTATCAATTTGAAATAAGGTTAATACAGATATCATCAATTCATCACCGAAGTATGTTTCGTTACATGATGTACGCAATCTTTCCTGTCTTGGAATATTTGTCCATCTGCCAGTTTCAATTAGTAAGGGATGGTTTAGAGTTCTAAGTTTATGGTAATGAATGCAAAAGTGTTTGGGTAAATGAATTACATAATTTTCAGACTGATGGTTTGTTTTACAAGGCACATAGATGTTTCCCTTGTTAGAAACATTTCTGTCTGCGTTACTTGACTGAAGACAAGTACATCAGTTTATCTGTTATTCATACTTTTGATGAGTTATTGTTTATTTGGAAACGATTGCGAATACAAAATGTATCTAAATTCATTTTCTTAAGAAACAAATGTGACGTAATCAAACGATTGATATGTATTATCTTGTGTTTTTATATCCTTCAGTTTAATGCCATATATAATTCTCACGTATTTTTTTCATTTTTCCTACAATATTCAATTTCACTTTAAGTGTAAGTGGTTGTCTTCCAGTTTCTCCATAAAAGACATAACTTCGTTCTCGTTTTACAATTTATAACCCATCTTACAAATAGTATGTATGAATTAGCTCAATGATTTCGCAATTTTCAAGCCCCGAATTTTCGACCCATATAGTAGAATCGGTCCTATGGTGCTATCAAATAGCCATAGCTTGCAATAAATATTCCATATATGTTTTTTTAACACGAACATTCTTTCTTGTTTGTTTTTTAATATTGTTTGCTTATAGCTTTGAGAAATCACCTGGTCATATTCAGATCATTGTATACTTGTTTCTATACTCCTGCTGGCCCGATTGTGCAAATAAGTTCCATGGACTGCTGGCCCGAGTGTGCAAACTAATTTGTATGGACTGCTGACTCGAGGATGCCGGATAAGTTCCATGCGCACTTCTGCGTGTCGCAAGTAGAGCTTCGAAAGGGTGCAGGTTCTCATTTTACAATTGGTTCAGTCCGTGTTTTGTCCTTGAAAACGGCACTCCACTCCAACTGACTAAATAACATGCATGTGTTGCTGTGCCGTAAAGTACCAAACAATACCAATCACTTCTAAACACTCTTTATTCAAAACTAAATTAGGCACCGGCTGCAAGAAAGGACCTTTAATGACTCAAATCGACGACGAAAGAAACGTGTATTGATCCCCGCATTTATTGTAGCTGCTAACTTGATTTTACTTTTCATTTAAATGTAAATGTGTTGTTTAAATAACGTAGTTTGAACCACTCGCTTCTTTCTGAGTGTTGTGTCTGAAGATATCGTCGACTGGTTCCCTGCGGGGGGGGGGACGTATGGTTTGGCAGAAGACAGCTCTGCAAACTGTTTAACTCAGCTTCCTCTCTTGATTTTGATTTCTTTTCCATTGGAAAAGGAATGCAGACGGAAGAACATTCATATCTGCTAGGTCGGAACACAAAAAAGAGTGTCGAGGATAAACTATACTGTCGATAGTAAAAATAACTAAAATGTTTCTCTTTGAAAAAAAAAAGTACTGATGTAAAGGTAATCTTAATATGAAATATTCACCACAAAATCCTTCAAAATAGTTACTAAAATAAATGAACAGTGAAATTTGCTTTCAAAATTTTCCTCATGATCTTTTTCCCCCTATTTTTGTGTATGGAAGTAATTAAATGCTCATGACACTAACTGAGTTCACATCGACGATTGTAGTGAATGTCAGTTCGTTATTGCAATATGCAAGATATCCAGAACTCTAATTATGTTGTATATAATGACAAATGAACGCAGAATCAATATCCATCACTGGCCAAAACCCGAAGCAAATACACGATACCCAACAAGGAATGGGTTACCTTTATATTTTCTTCAGTGTCAGTTTTCGTGGTTTAGCGAAAATTTTTATTTCCGTCGGCATTGTCAAATTATCGATTATCCGAGGTTATATGAAGACATGGATTTTGTCTGGATGACTGGATGTCCGGATGACAAATAAGTATATAGAGAATATCTGTCGATTATATGATCAAGAATTCCCGGAGTGGTGGCAGATATGTTCGTTAAAGGAGATTATGGAAGGTTTCCCAGTATTTCCCGTAATACCTAACAAAGTGTTGATGTGTCAATGAAAGAATGAAAGACATTGTCCATAATACATTGTCATTTTTTTCTCTCGATCCAAATCCGGCTAAAGATCACAGAATATTTAAACAGCTGCTAAATTATCTCTGCTGTGCGACTGATAGAAACTGAACCGCATTCGTGAATGCTTGCAATCAAAACAGTATCACGAAATTTTGACCTGCATCATAAACAAGAAAACGGAACTGAGATGCCCTTGGCGGAATACTCCAGCGAGTATATAGAAGCTGTCAGCCTTCAATTAGCGTATTTATTGATAGTCAAGATCTAGGTTTTCCAGGGATTTGTTTTGTGCAGCTTCCGTGATCTTGTTTTTAGTATGTCCTGAATTTAGATCGATAAATAAAGCAATACAAAACATAATTTAAAGAACGATAGAGGTTATGTAAATGCAAAAGCTGAGGATGCATTGCTTACAATAATTGCATGTGCAGAAAACTGATTTGTTTCTTTCTAACGTAGAAAATGTCCTCTTATTACTGTGATTTACATCAAGTTATTTCACACACACACACACACACACACACATGTGTGTGTGTGTGTGTGTGTGTGTGTGTGTGTGTGTGTGACATACGTGAATATGGTCAATACGACGTTAAACAGCTCGATGGCTGCATTATTTACAAATACAGTTTATTTCAGAGTTTTATATCGTGAAACAGGGTTAATGTCTGCTGCTTCGTAATAAGCAACTCCTAAACCTCCAAAGACTAGAGTCAATATTAAAAAATGTGACATTTAACAAAGTTACGTAACGTATTCAAGATTATCCAAACGAAGGAGCTCTCCAGCAAAATTTTGCCTTGTTCATATGG